>WEIT01037317.1:39064-121366 GCA_013389985.1 Dryoscopus gambensis | reverse complement strand
AGAAGTGGCAGAACAAAGTGCACATCCATGCTTTGACAGCCCCAATCCAACTGCTGGCAGTGGTAAGACTGCATTGAGAACTGGACAAAATTCAATAAAGACCTTCATTTTCACTTAAATTAGTCATCTTGGGTAGATGGACTGAAGTGATCCAAAAAAAGTCTATACAGTTATACTTGTTTGGTGTCAGGAGTGATTAGTAGGCAGAATAATCTCATTCACAGTCCTTCCCACTCAGATACTCTTACCCTAATTAAGAATAGCATTACTTACTCTGCTTTACTTTGCTTTCTAAGTGGTCTAACTAAAACTGAAAAAGAAGCCAATCTTGCAGTTACACCAGAAAATGGGTACCATTGTATCGGCGGAATACGAAATATTCCTGAGCAGGCAGGTTTTGAGCCTTTCAAGCTGCACTGTGGCTGTGACACACACCTGAGTGCCAAGACTATAAAAACAATGATAGTATACACAGTGCTCTGTTTTGGGACACATGTTTTATTTATTTCATTCCTCACAGCCTGAAACGCCTTGTCTCCTAAGGGATCATCTGCAGTGCCTGTTCCAATGAATATTAATCACCTGGGAATGCAGAAGAAACCACCTCTGCTGTGACAATGGCTTGACTTCCCTCTGGGGGAAAGGGGTTGAATCTCAGTGCCTCTCTAATGACGTTATTTGTTATTTTCAGGACAGGCAGTTGCATCCTAATGGAATTCAAACATAATACAAGATAAAAAGAAATAAACAGTTGCCAATGTGCTCCTTATAATTACCTATGCAGTGACATAATACCCTCATTACTCCAGGGTATCGGAGCTCTGCAGTGAACGAGGGTCTAGCACAAGTCTTCCTTTTGGATTTTGGGGAGAGTTTAAGCTGTTTTGTGGAATTGCAGCATTTCTAGTGCAATTTCCTTCCTGCTTGCTACAGAAAAGTGGACACTAAATACATGCAAATCCTCTCAAATGCAAGAATAAATCTTGGGCAAGTATATACCCATGTCTTGCCAGGAAAGTGTGTGAATTTTGTGCCTGTGAGGATCTTTTGAATATTCAGAGCATAGAACTAGAAGGAATTCCAAAATTACCAACATTGGTCCTTGCTTCAGGGTTTCCCAACAGACTCTTAATGGTGGCCTGATGAGCTCAGAAGATAATTGTGGGATCAGGACAGGACAGGCCCTGTGCTTAATGGAAAAAATGGAAATATTTCTGTGCATGGAGAAAAACAATAAGATTATTATAAATATCAATTCCTATCAATAATGAACAGATTGTAAGACAAGTCTTTCAGTAGCAGTAAAAGGGATATGTTGCCTTAATTACCTACCTAAAAAGATTAACTGAGAGTGAATTATAGAAAGGTTTACACTTCTTGGTGGCACCAACACATGTCTAATTTCTATCTAGGGAGGAGCTGGTTCCTTTAGCTTTTTAGGATACTTTGTAGACTGATTTGTTCTCTTCGTTGAAAAGAACTAGAATTTGAAGTTTGCTTTCAATGATTTTTCAGTCCTAAAATCTTGCACAACTGTTTTCAACACAGTGATAAATGTTGGAGTGATCAATAATTGTGAAGATAAAGGAGGGGATAAAGAAGATGGGACCTAAAGAAGAAGAGAGGGTGATGAAGTTGAAAGATTTCCATGTGAAGTGCAGCTACAGCTGCTGTGCTGCACTGGGATCTCATGTTCTCATTCTGCTTTGGGGGCAAAATACCCTGCTAGATTATATTTCCAATCACACTTCCCAAAGCAGAGCTGATCTCTCTCCATCTGCTTAATAGCACAGGCTTCTGTTCCCAAATGGAAAGAAAGTGTTAAAGTGGAAAGAGTATTGTGGTGTTTTTATATTCATTCATCACTTCCAAACTCATCTCTGTACTTAGTTATTCTGTAATTATCTCTCAGTGACATGAGTGATGAAGTGGAAATGCACTGAGATTTCCTGATATTGGATTCTGTTGGCTCAGGTCATTCCCAAAGAACCATTGTTTGTAAAGGAGTGGGGACAGAGTGCATTCTGTCAGGCACTTGTGGATCCCTCAAGATCAAACAACAAAAACAAAAAGCAAAAAGCAGTATAAAGACCATAACATTAAAGGTAAAATGGAAATATCACTGAAGACCAGAAGAGGAGCCAAATCTTTAGTTTCATGTTTTTAAAGGCTTCTTAGTGCATTTCAAGTTAATAAAACAAATAGCACAAAAGTTTCAGTGGGCAAAGAAGAGTGAAACTGCTGATTTGCTATTCATGCCTACTTTTTGGTTACAGTTATTATAGTTTTTAAAATTTAGATTTGTGTTCTCTGTGCATTAGCCAGGAACTTCCGAGACTCTAAGGTCCAAGGGGACATCCTTAGAAAGACTCAAGACTTTTTAAGAGTGAATATTTTTCTTCTTTTTAATATTTTTTTAACTGGAAATGATTCAGAAAAATGTAGAGGTTTGGGGTGGTGGTGTCCCTGAGCATGGTGGGGGTTGGAATGAGATGATCTTGAAGGTCTTTTCCAACCCAAACCATTCTATGATTGATGCTATGATGAAGCCTCTACTCAAGCTCAAGTTCTAAATGCAACCAATCTGATTTTTTCCACAGTGGATTTATGTCCTGAGGACAAAATACCCCAAACATACATGCACATTTTATGGACAGCAAGACTGCTCCAGCCAAGAGTGGATACTTTTCATGATTATGACATGAGAATTCACAAAATTCTTTAATCTCTACTTCCCTTAAGGAGAAGGGTGACTGTGAGATGGGAAATCATTAGAACATGACTGTGTCCGTGCATCACGATGAAAGAGGAGTTCACTCCACCCACTCCTGATGCAGGCTCAGTCTTAATCTGAGCTTTTAGTGCCCTGAGTAAGCTGGAAAATGTCTTCACATCACTTTCATTCAGCCACACAGTCTCTAAACTGATTATTAAGATAAATTCCTCTGCAAGGATGAAGTTTTACATTCCTTTTACTCCACGTTTAAAGATATGGCTGGAAGACAGCAAATAATCCATGGATCACCCTTTACCAGTAGCACTCCTTACCATGAGGGTGGGGAGGCCCTGGCACAGGCTGCCCAGAGAACTGTGGATGCCCCATCCCTGGAAGTGTTCAAGGAGCGGTTGGACAGGGCTCGGTCTAGTGGAAGGTGTCCCTGCCCATTGCAGGGCTTGGAAGGAGATGGTCTTTAAGGTCCCTTTCAACCCAGACCATTCTGTGACTCTATGATTCTATTTGAGGCATCACCTGAGAGGAATCGGTACCTGTTTCTTCTGGGAAAAAGCCCTCAGCAGGCCTTTATGCACCTAATATATCATTAGCAGTTAAAAATGGACATTATTTGCTAATTCACTGCATCTGCACAGCCCTTCTCTGACAAACAGGCTTGTCTTACTGAGGAAAATAAAGGTGCAAAGCAGGGTCGAGAGGTGTAAAAAAGATATCCCAAAGGGTAAAATAACAGATAGGTAGAAAACACCTCATCTCTGATGACCCAGTAAATCAGGGCGTTGCTGTAGGGATTAGGATGTGCTGAGCTTTAGGACAGGGAAGATATTGCAGATGACAGGAGTTTAGGGCACACCAAACAGCCTAAATGGAAAGACCAGTGAGAAGATAAAGGGATGATTGTGATCTGCATTACAAAGCAGATCAGGTTGAATGATTGCAATGGTCTCTTCTGGCCTTGAAATTCTTTTGTCTGTGGAAGAGTTTCATTTAAATAATTCATAACGAAGAGCAAATTCTGAACAATTGCAGAAAAAAAAATCAGTACAAGCCTGCTACGGATTCTGGGATTTGGTCTTCAATATCTGAGCTCTTGAACTTTCCTAATGAAAATACTAATAACTTTTTAATTCTGAGCTTCAAGCCTCATTGCAGAAAATCATCAATGATATATTCAATTGTAAAATTCACAGAGGGCTTCACAGTTATATAAATCATTCAATTAAAAAGAAAGTGCCTTACATGACTGAATCAATGAAATGGAGGTTGAGAGTGGATTCAGTTTTGCGCTTTTCTTTAACAGTACTGTGTGCAGAGGTATTTGCTATTCATTTAAAAGCTGAAATAAAATTTCAGAAAATTGCTTTTTTTTGTGCATGATTTAAAAAAGGAGTATAATAAATAATTATTACATATATTTTCAATAAGGATTATCTCCGTGTTTCTTAAATGTGTTTTGAACCCTCAGCAACCCAGAATGTGGGGGCTTTTCCCCTTATGTTGCTAAATCTTTAGATTTATGCATTTGCAACTGTTTCTAAGGGAAGAAATAGCACGGGAATTGGAACCTGATGATCTGGAAGGTCCCTTCCAAGCCAAGCCATTCTGTGATTCTATGAATTAGTGGTTCCTGTCTCATTTGAATGGCATCTGGATGACAAAAATATCAGCCTTGCTTTGTCTGTGAGCAAACACGTATTTTCTACCTCAGAATAGTGTGTATAGTCCACAACCTCTGCCAGTCTTCTGCCACTCATCTCCAGCCATCCTCATTGTGCTGCTTTTGGTTATTTCTGACATTGGTAGAGGCTCATGCAGCAGCTCTCAGAAATTTGGTACCTGATAGTGCCATAGCTGTTCTTTACTTGTTCATGAACCTCGCCTGGGTTTTGTTGGAAGGCAGAAGCTGCAGTTTGTGCTGTCACACCCCAGAACACCTGCAGTGCTCAAAAGGTCAAACACTAATTGAGAGAAGCAAAGAAATAAATACATCTGTGATTACGTAGGGTATGTGAGCAAGATAGATTGCTCAGTGTGTTGCAGGACCCACCGAAAGATGGAAAGAAATATGGCCTTCATTGTAATGATTGTGCTTCTATAGCCTGAGGCATCAAAAACGTCATCGTGTTTATGTGCTAATAAAATCTTAGCAGTAATTCTCTCTCCATGCACAGAACCTTTGCTACAGTCTGTCCTCTGAATCACCTTTGAGGGAAAAAATTAGTAATTTCATTCCTCCTTAGGGAGGGATAAAGTTTGTGCTGCTGTGAGACTCTAAATGTTGGTGTAATGCATGGGTCACTGTGCCTGGGAGTTTCTGGAGTGCTTGGGAGCTGCCTATTTAGGGGTGTGTGGGAGGGTAAATGGACTGGATCAAAAGTTTCAAATCCAATGAGTACCTGTTAAAGTTGCGTCCTTTGATCATTAGCTTAATAATATTTGAAACTGAAGGAAAATACTTTCCTATAATATTCACCTGAATATGTGGAGACTTGCCTTTGATTTGTCTGGTAAACCCAGCCTGACTGGGACTCTTCTCTCATCTAATGGTGGAAGTGAAACATTTCAATATTTCCTGGTATAAACAAAATAAATGTGATACCGAAATAAATAAATAAACACTAAAAAAATCTCCTTGGTTCCATTCTTACTGGCGATTTGGCATCTGGAAAAAGAAATGTTCGGGTGCCATTTGTAGTCAGCCTCTCAAATCCCTTTGGGAAATCAGAGTGGGTGGAATGGCTGGTCTTTGACACGAGAACTCTTCTGAATTCAGAGAGCAAAAGTCAGAGCACCACATTTAGTATCCATCCATCTCCAGCGATGTGGATCTGTGATGTGGAAAGCTGCAAGCCTGCAAACAGCACTGGGTTGCAAACACAGGACAGAAAAGTGAGTTCAGGCGTACACTGGAGCATTTCTTCTACTGAGAGGTGTTCAGCCTGGAGAAGAGAAGGCTCCAGGGAGTCCTTAGAGCACTTTCCAGAATCTAAAGGGGCTACAAGGAAGTTGGAAAGGGATTTTTTACAAGGGCGTGTAGTGGACAAGGGGGAATGGCTTCACACTGGCGAAGGACAGGTTTAGAGTAGATAACAGGAAAAAAATCTTTCCTGGGAGAGGGGTGAGGCCTTGGCACAGGTTGCACAGAGAAGATGTGGATCCCATCCCTGAAAGTGTTCAAGGTTGGATGGGGCTCTGAGCAACCTGGTCTGTTGGAAGATGTCCATGCCCATGGCAGGGGGTTGGAACTGGATGATCTGTAAGGTCCCTTCCAACTGAAATGACTTTATGTTTTATGGTTCTATGATCAGCACTGAGCAGGGCTTCAGAGTACGGGGTTTGGGACACTAAATGAAATTCTGAGAAGTCAAGAGCCAATTCTTACTACTGATGATATTTGAGCATCAATCCTCAGCTGAAGGCTGGGTCTCAGAAGTGCTCGGACTCCCCAGCTGATCCTGGATTGCCACTGTGAGTGAGACAAACCAGGAGAAGTAAATATCAAGAAATGATAGACGCCACCAGAAAGCCGAGGGAAGGAAAGATCTCGTTAGAAGTGAGGGGTGGAATCACTCGGTTTGACATAAAGCATGGGCTTTGGTCTGATGTACAATATCAAAGTAGCCGCGGACCTGTTCACTATAGGCAGGGGAATATAGAGCTTGTCACCTCACTGGCCTCGGCACATCTTAACTCTTTGTTTCCAGCCTTGGCAAAGCTGTGTGTGGCTTTGGCTAACGTGGAACAGCATCTTTGTGTCTAACATGTCCTGCATTTTCTACTGCAGCTTAACCTGTGGAAGTATAAATTTCTATAGAACTGGATATCCTTCTGGCAGTCATCTCATAAAGCAGAGAGAGAGCATCTCATAAAGAGCACATCTCTCAAACCTCTGTTTCAGGCCAAGAAAATCTCTCTGCATGCACCCTGTATGAGAGGGAAGAGGAAGCAGCTGGGATCTACTCAATGCATCCATGTTCCCCCAGACATGTAATTGGCTCCCTCCTCTGTGCTGGGGTGGAGCTGTAAATCAAAGCACAGTTATAAAGGTGAATGCTAATGCTGACTGACACTCACACCCTGAAGGCTGCTAAGCAATAAATAAAGACATTTTTTCACTTTACACAATATTGATGTATAGGCTGATCCCAGGTCTGTAATTCTTCTCTCCATCCTGTCTGTGCTTTTCTCTCTGGCTCCAGATGCTGGCATTTTGTTTATGAGGGTCTTGATGGGGTTTATTCTGCTCCTGGGAAGTCTCATCTGTAATTTACTGCAGCCAGATTTGTGAATCTGCTTAAGCAAAGTTATTCACATCCAGAACTTCTATTAAGCCTATGAAAAAGGATTTTAATTAGGTATAATGGGGTTCTGAAAGGTCTAATTGAGACCGGTAGTTTATTTCTTTGTAAGACCACCTCATCATTATAAAAATATCAAATCTTCCTTTATCAACCATGGGAATTTTTACTGTAATCAAAGTATCTTTTAAAATTCTTTCTTCCCACCAAATCCTTTTTTTTTTTTTTGTGGGGAGGAAAAGAACAAAACACCAAAACCAAACAACCTGACAACATGAAAATGTTTTTATTTAATAGGTTTTGAGGGGTTTTATTGTAATATTTACTAAAAAAAAATCTCAAAGCCCAATCCCAAAACATTCCAGCACGAGAATAAGTTTCAATTGCTGCAATGCACCAGTGATGGCTGTAACTTACAACCAATACGATGTGTTTTTCTTATCATCATGATCTTTTTGCATGATTTCAAACTTGGGTCATGAAGTTTGAGGTGCAGTGATTTAGTTTTCAGGTGAGTATCCCCTTGCTGCAATATTAGAGTTCCAATAACCTGATGAAAGCAAGCAAAGGTTCATATAAATGAGTTTTTTCATGCATCATGAAATATGGAAATTTTTGGAGGGTCATACATTTCCTTTTGGCTGTCACTACTTCAAAACATTTAAAAGTCTATTTTTTTAGTGATTTATTCCTTAGGAAGAGTGTATAATTTACCTGATATCCTGTGCGCTTTTGGTTGAGATAGAATGTGAGTTGTGTGGTCAGCACTTGCCTCAAATATATCACCCAGTAATATAGTTGAAGTATCTAATTTATAAATCTTTTCTATAATATATAATAGATTATATAGCCATTTGTTATCTGTCTTCTCTTTCTCTGTGTCTCATTCATAATTTGATATGATATCACAGAACATAGAATTTTTTGGGTTGAAAGGGACCTTCTGCAGCAGTGCAACAACCCTGCCATGGGCAGGGACACTTTCCACTATCCCAGGTTGCCCCAAGCCCTGTCCAACCTGGCCTGGAACACTTCCAAGGATGGGGCAGCCACATCTGGGCAACCTCTGCCAGTGTCTCACCACCCTTATATTTACCAATTTTCTTCCTCATAGTCAGTCTCATTCTACCCTCTCTCAGTTTAAAACTTGTTGTCCTTTATTCTGTCACTACAGGCCTTGGTAAAACTCTCTCTCAATTTTTCTTATGTCCTCCACTTCCCCTCATCGATAGAAAGGCTTTTAAATGTATCCCTGGAATCTTCTCTTCTCCAGACTGAACAACCTCAATTGTCAATGACACAGCCTTGGCCTTGTTGAACTTCATGAGGTTCTCGTGGAGTCACTTCTCAAGCCTGTCAAGATCCTTCTGGATGGAATTTTTTTCCTTGAGGCTATCTACTCGTCTGAAAACCGTCAGTGTCGAAAATCCCACTGTCCACGCCACCGATGAAGATATTGAATAGTACTGGTCCCGGTATGGACCTGGCAGGNTGTCACTACAGGCCTTGGTAAAACTCTCTCTCAATTTTTCTTATGTCCTCCACTTCCCCTCATCGATAGAAAGGCTTTTAAATGTATCCCTGGAATCTTCTCTTCTCCAGACTGAACAACCTCAATTGTCAATGACACAGCCTTGGCCTTGTTGAACTTCATGAGGTTCTCGTGGAGTCACTTCTCAAGCCTGTCAAGATCCTTCTGGATGGAATTTTTTTCCTTGAGGCTATCTACTCGTCTGAAAACTGTCAGTGTCGAAAATCCCACTGTCCACGCCACCGATGAAGATACTGAATAGTACTGGTCCTGGTATGGACCCGGCAGGAACACCACCTTTAGTGGGTTTCATTTGGACACTGAGCCACTGACTTCCTTACCCATCTAACTGTCCATCCATCAAAAAAACCCACGTCTCTTCAATTTAGAGGTAAGAATGTTGTAGAGGACCAAACCAAAGGCCTTACAGATGACATCAATAGTGCTTCCTTTGTCTGCTGATGGAATTCTTCTGTTTTGGAGCAGCTCTGCTGAGGAATTATACAGGCTGTGAAAATGAACCGAGGATAAACCAGGCCATAAAACTCTTTAATGTGTGACACAACAGTGGATTCCATCCATTTTTAACTATTAGAAACTGGCATTAACATGGTGGTCAGAAGAATACAGGGCAATACACACTTGTCCTATACCAATCGTGATTGCTGTGAAATGGAGAAAGAGCTCTGGTGATGGGCTCTGGCCAATTTGAGAGATGTGAAGCATTAGGAAACACTGAAAAGGCTACAAATCACTGCTGAGATTCTTATGAGACGTGGGAAGCTGAGAGCCCCAGAAGACTGACTCATAACAGGCATTTAGGTCCTAAATGCTGATTGATATATTGTTTTGCCTGAATGCATCAATACCAGTAAAAAGGGCAAATCTGAAAATTATATCATCATTCACTGGGAAGTAGTTACAGCGTGACATGTCAACCCTCTTGATTGGACCTGCCATCCAGCAAGCTGTGCATCAGGGTTTTTAATTTATTAAAATGGCTGTTTTATTTTTCCTTTGGAAAGAATTTTCTAAACAGCTCACTTGAAGGATGGTATCAAGTGTCTTTTGCTTCATTAGTTTTTTTCAGCATATACTATGTCTTAGAGCTAGACAGGGAATTATAAGGCCATTATAAGGATCATAACTATTGCTGTCAATAAAACACAAGGATGAATTCAGAAAATAACTCCCTCTGGGTTTAATTGGCAAATAAAATTGATATTTTTCATGACCTTTATGTCTTTTTCTACAGTGGGGATTAGGTTGGGATTACTCTAGACCCAGGTTTTTAAGAAGAGAGTATCTTTTCCACGCATAGTTTTGTCCTGGCAAGAAAAGGTGGAAGGAAAATATTTTTCTAAGCTTTCTTGCCATGTGGCCTCTTGATCAGAGCTACAACTAGGAAACATTTCAGGTATCTAGAAAATAACAATCTGTATATATCAACCTGTAGTGTTTCTGGCGAGTTCTGGATTTTTTGACTTTTCTGCACTAATCACTTACTGGGAAAACCCTGGATGCCTCTGCTTCTAAATTTAGGGTTCAAGAAATGGAAAGAAAGATGGGATCTTGCATAGGCCACCTTTGGTCTAATCTGCTGTGGCACATTGCAGTGTCTTGGGTGTTTGGCCCTGGGGTTGCTCTAGAGGGGGAAATAGCATTCTATGTCATGTAAAAATGGAGTCAATTCACTTAACCTTGCTGCCTGGTACCTGCAGTTGTAGATACATATTGTTCCTCCTAGTCCTACATGCCCAGAGTTTTAGTGGAGTAATCTGTTATCCTGACCTTTTCAGAAGGGAAACGTTTGATTTTTTTTTCCTTTATAAATATCTTTTTTACTTATTTAGCATCTCTAGTTATCAAGTAATGTACTACAGTAGAAAATGAAGTTTTAGTTTTGTCAAGAAGTAATGAGCCTAATCCAGGTGGCATTGATTTTAATATTTCCTCTCTTAAGATTTGCCTCAGGTTTGCCTTCCTGTCCTTTGATCTGCTTGGTGACCTGCCTTTGAAACCTCCCTGCTGTACAAAATGCAGAGGTAAAATCCAGATTAACAGGTGAGGAGGGGCAGTAAGATCACTGTGTGTTTCCAGAAGGGCACTGGGCTCTCTGTCCCTGCTGTTACTGTGGTGGGACATGGCTCAACTCAAACCCAGAGTGACTGATCTGCAGCACGAAAACAATGAGCTATCAGCAAGAAGACTGTGAGGATGAAAACATGAGGGAAGCGATAAAAGGTCAGAAAGCTTCAAAAAAGTATTGATTTTATGTAGGACTTTCATAACTCAGTTTCAGAGTGTGAAGGTCAGCAATGCTGGGGGAATCATTGGGTGGGGGATACTTCATCCTGTGATCAGTCAGCTGGGTGGTGAGGCTGGATGGCAGCCAGTAGCTGAGCCATTGGATTCAGGCTCTTTTATTTTCTTCTTTTTCTACTTTTGAGACTCGTACATACAAAATTAGATTTTTATCATGAAATGAAAAATTGATGATAGGGAGAAAAACTGATGGTATACAATCTCTCTTCTCCTCTCAAAATAAAATATTTTAAGGGATTTATAGAAGTGCAAAAAAAAACCCCAGAACAAGCCTCCATATACGTCCTGTAAAAATGAAGTGTGAAAAAACAAGGATCCATTCTGGAGTTGTTGACTTTCCATTCCTTCTCCACAGCACACCTTCCAAAAAATTACTATACACTGGTACAATAGAGTTCATACCTCTGCTCAACTCAGATTTTGGTCTAAACATTTTGGGAGGGGTTACTGTGTGTTGGGAACTTGCTTTCCTCATACCATAAGCTGTGGTTCTGCTCTTGGGGACAACGCAAGACTGTCAGTCTTCTGAAGGACTTTTCAGGCATATGATTTGGAAAAAATGCATGAATCAAAAGAGATGCAAAACACGTAACTGCACCGAGTGGCTGAAAATGGAGAGACCTCCCTCCTCCTCCCCATTTGGCCTTTGAGTCTATGCAAAGATTCAATACTAAGACCAACGTAAAAGCTTTAAAACCACAAATTCTAAGAGCTCAGTAGTTCTGCCTCTAGAAAATCTTCCCAGGAATTCAACAGTCCCTCAGATGGAAAAAATTCCCTTTAAAAAATCTCATAGTGCTCCCCTCTTTATGATTGTGGATACTGCCTCCTGATTTAAGCATGTTTGGCAGAGGTAATGCTGATGAATAATCTTTTTTAACTGCACAAGGCTTCAGTGAGGCTGCTGAACAATGCCAAAGGCAGAATTCATTGGGAGACATTAAATAGTAAACTTTAATACATTGAAAATGAGTTTTAAATTGATTAAGGCTTATAAACAACACTAGCTTGGGTTTTCAATTTTTTTTTCCAAGTTTGTTTTTACTTGTTCTTTATGAAAATTAATCTATTTTCTCACATGTCATTTTTTTTCAGTACTTTTTATAGGTTGGCTTGATTGCTGTCAATTCATTTCTGTAATGTAAGCAATTAAACGGTTGATCGTTTTGCTGGCTTTCAATTATCTTCCTGTCTGACAATTGCTCCAGCTGTAAGTAATTTTCCTTCTTTATGTTCATAATCCCCACCACATCAGCTGTGTCTTGCAGACAATGGGAATGTCAGGTGTTAGGCAAGGTGAAGGAGAGGCGGCGGCTGGAGATTTGGCCTCTTGCTTTGTGTTCCTGGTCCTTTATGCTGGTGTGAGCTGAGACATGATGCCTCGGATTAAAGATGGAGTGGCTGAGATGGTGAACAGGCTTCCCAGCTGGGGGAGGTGACAGCTTGCTGGCAGTCAGTCGGAGCAGACCCCGATGCCTTGTATGTTTATAGGGAATTTGCTTGCCCAATATAGAGGATTATTTGGCTTTTGATGGTACGGGTTTAGGGCTCACTGAAGTGTTTCTCGAGAAAATGAACCTACCTAAGAACTGTGAGGGAACAGGAAAGAGTGGAAAAAACACAGAATCCAAGGCCTCAAGTTTTGGACAAGGACTAGATTGACATACCCTCTTCACACTGGCATAGAATCATAGAACGGTTTGGGTTGGAAGGAACCATTAAAGACCATCTAGGCCAACCCTCCTGTCATGGGCAGGGGTATCTTCAACTAGATCAGGTTACTCCGAGCTTCATCCAACCTTGAATGCTTTCAGGAATAGGGAGTTCAAAACCTCTTTGGGCAACCTCTTCCTTCTTTCCTATTAATAAGAGATTTCCATTGCAACACTGGATCTTTCAATTTATGCTTCATCATTTATTCATCCGGAGGTCAGAGATTGAGCCTTTGTTACTGAAAACTCCAGGAACACAAAATCTTTCTGTTTTTCAGAAAAGCTTGTAAGCTTTTTTCTTTTTCTTTTTTGTTGCTTAATTTCTCTCTTTAGTGTATTGCATATTGCTGGAATTTTTCAGACTACCTTGATATTACCAGGCATTTTCTATAGCCCTCAAAGCAGGAAAATGGCCCTTGCAATGAGGAGGTCTGAACCAAATATCCAGTGAAAACTGTGGAGACTGGACTTGTGCAAGCTTAATACTTTGAAATCAAGTGTTCAAACAAGTTGTTCACCCTTTGGTGACTGGAGCCACCACAATCCCTTATGAATGGCATCATAAGGGCCCCATTACACTGGTGGTCCCTATTCCTGGCTTGATGATTTATTTCAGCTCTGTAGGTGTTACAGATTACAGGAAGCATGGTAAAAATGTTCTCTGGATCTCAGCCGATGAATCTGAACTGTTGTGGCAATCCAGTGCCAAACCTGCTGATTCCAGAACACAGAGGCATCTGTCCCATCAGGAAAAATACTGTAACAAGGCTAATTAACTGCAGGACTAATTAGCCGAGGATGAGAATTAGCACAGTTATCCAGCTTTCTGGGTCTCACCTGACTACTTTTACAGTGTGGAGCTCTGCCCAATCATATCAGCAAGTTCAGAGCTAACCCGAGGCTCTCTAACCTGGCACTGCATCCCCTGATGGAGACTCACGTTCCTCCCTGATCTTCCTCCCCCCATTTCTCACCCAACTGCCACTGCCTGCTGCAATTACTTGAACACCTCCAGCAGTATTTTTCAGGATAAAGCTTAAAAAATGGCTCCTCCTGGCAGGAAGCTGTCAGTGCTGGAAACATTGTTCATGTGTTCACAAAGTTCACGTGCTGGAAACAGCCTCTGTTAAATCTGCTTATTCTTAAAAGAATTCAAAAGACGTTTTTCTGGGCAGGGTTTCATTATGGGCAAACTTTCCCGTTCCTCCTGTTTTGACAATGTTTGTGGTATTGTAAATACTTAAATATTGAGCATCAGTATCATGATAACTGAAGTCAGCAGCACTACACAGTGTCCTGCAGGCAAAGAGGTTGACAAACTGGAGCTCACGCTTCTCTGAGCTCAGAGCAACTGAGAATTAGTTTCACGTTAGTATCACAACAGTTTTGCTTTTTCTACCTGTGCAAGGCACTGATTACCCTTTCACTGCTTGCTGAAGACACCTGTGCAGCAGATAACTCTGCCTCAAGGACTGAAGGGAGTTAAAGATAAACTTGTGCTTGAGAACAATGTGCTGTCAAGGAATCCTATTGTCAGTTCCCCACGCAGAAGCTCATGAAACTCAGAAAAACAGTTTAACTCCAAAAGTGTTTGTGAAAGCTCACTAAAGGGCTTTCACAGCTGGAGTGAACACCCACACCTCTCATCCCAATATATGAAAACCTATAAAACAATGGGAGCAAAAAGTAAGCAATTCAAATTGGACCATGGGGGTAACCAGAGGCAATTTGTGAGTGTTTCATAGCCAGAAGTGTGTCATTAAACACCTCTGACTATAGCATGAGCCATGGGAAAGATTTGCTAGCAGCTGGGGGGGATATCCATATAAAATGAAGAAAGACTTTTTTTCCTGCAGTTTTCAGAAAAATATGGATCTAATTAATGTAAAATAAGACGTAAGTTTTACTACATCAGGCAAATCTGTGAGCAATGCAGTGGAGACAGTCTTGTAATCTCCAGTACACTAAGACACGCCAAGTGAACAGTCTGTATGATATCTGTATCATGAAGGAAGAAATAAAAGGAGGTAATGGAGCAAAAGCAGAAAGCAGCTGTTTCCAAAGAAATATCTGTCTGATAGATAGAGCTATCTGTCTGTAAACTGAAGGAGGATCTGACTCCCATCTGTTAATGTGTTCAGTGAAATATTCTATGGTAGTGGAATATTTCATTTACATAACACATAATAACTTATCTCTAAAAGGTAGCAGAGGAAGTTCTGCCTCCTACTTGCATTTTGGCAATAGTCAGGTAACTTGCTGTGCCATGAAGTGAACGAAGGAACCTGGGTTGCTTTTCTGCCCAGGGTTTTTGCATAATAAATTTTGTCAGTGCCATTGAGGATGCTACATTTACTAAAGACTACCAAAAAATGCGTATCTGTCTATATAACAATCATAGAATCATACAGTATTTCAGGTTGGAAAATAATCTATGTGGTCAACCCAACACTGCCAAGTCCACCACTAACCCATGTCCTGAAGTGCCACATCTACGTGGCTTTTAAATCCCTCTGGAGATGGTGGCTGCTTCCCTTGGCAGCCTGTCCTTGACCTCTTCACTAAACCAGCAGAAATTTGGTACAGGCTCTAAGGAGCCCCTCTAGTATTCTATCTGTTCTCTGAAAACCCTGAAAGGAGCTGAGTGACACAGGGAGTTGCACAGGAGCCTGTGACACCAATCAAGCTATTAACACATGAACAATGGGTGGCTTTCTCAAGACTCAGTTATAAAGGAACAAAGAAAGTTATGGGTACAAGGAGCACTGTACCTTTCCCATCACACGTAATTTGACTGTGAATCAGCTGCATTCCACAAAGAGGACAAAGTGAGTTTTCTTTGACCTCTCCCAGCTAAGCATCCTAGCTGCAAGGCTGTGATCTCCTCTGGAGCTGGAATGACTCTGAAGACAGAGAGACTTTTTTACCAGTGGCAGACCTTTGGTAACCGACTGATGGTATCATGTATAACCTTGTAGTTTGGATACTTTGACTCGTGCCTTGGCAGTTTAGAACCAATGTTCAAATGACTGTGCCAATCTGTAAGAGAGTGACTCTTGCCCTCAAACTTAGTTAAGTCCCACTTTTGCAACCTTATATTAAAACCACCTTTGCTTATAACTTTGACAGTGGTTCTTTAAGTGATCTAAATCAGGCATTCACAACATATTGGTGTAGTTGGCAGGATGCTGAGTAGTATCTCTGATTGCTTGTGGCAGCATGGACTAAGTCTGAGTCCCAAATTCTCAGAAGAATGGGCTCACCACCACTGGCATGACTGGAGTGAGACTGAAAAATTAAATTAGCAAGAGGAAATACTGAAAATGGTAGAGGAAAAGGAACTATTTGTAAGATGTTAGGCAGCTGCCTAGAAGCCACCTGTGAGGAGAGGGAAAAGCATAATGTAGAGAGACAAGATCTGAGAGAGGGAATAGAAGGCAGGGAGGCAGCTGAGTTACCACTGTACATGCAAATGGAACAGTTACAGAAGCTGTTACTGGAAGAAAAGGAGAAAACACAAAAGTTGGAAGAAAAGATCTAGATGATGCTCGTGTGAGCCCCACGTTCCCCTAATCTCATGCAAATTAGGAAGCTAAGGGAATCCCTCAGAAGTCTGGGATGGTGATATTTGGGATGATCCAGATGATTGTGATGAGGGAAATTGTGAGCAGTTGTTTCCCTCAGATTCATCTGATTATGAGACTACAACCCTTGTTAAAGTAGAATGAATCTGATTCCAGTTGGTCCTTGAAATTTTCAGCTGAAATTTCGAATAGGATTGGGAGCACAAATTTCGGCACTAACACGATAGGACACCAAAAAGCAGGATATGTGACCAGGGTTGTGGAGAGTAAGACATATGAGGAGTGGCTGAGGGATCTGTGGGTGTTTAGTGTGGAGAGAAGCAGGCTCAGGGAAGACTTTAACGCTCTCTACAAGTCCCTGACAGGATGGTTGCAGCAAGGGGAGGGTGGGTTGCTTCTCGCAGGCAAGAAAACAAGTGGAAATGGTCTCAAGCTGCACCAGGGGAAGTTTGGTTGGACATGCAGAAGAATTTCTCGACTGAAAAGGTGGTTAAGCATTGGAATGGGGAGGTGGTGGAGTCACCATGCCTGGAGATGTTCAAGAGAAGCCTGAGCATGGCACTCAGTGCTGTGGTTTAATTGACGTGGTGGGGATCAGTCAAAGGTTGGACTCGATGATCTTGGGGGTCTTTTCCGGACTTAATGATTCTGTGATATGAGGAATGATACCAGCACATGTCCTGTGGAGATCAGCTTATCCCTTGGAGGATTGCTCATACTTCTCAAAGGAGAAACCAAATCCCCATGGACACAGCTTGACCCACAGGGTGAAGACCCTCACTTCTTTATTGATGCTAATTGATATGGCAACTTTAGTACAATTCTACTGCATGCACCAGATGTCTTCCTCAGCTGTGGTTGCAAGCTGCTGTAAGAGCAATTAAAAAGGAAGGCAATGAGGACACCTTGACCACTGATAAATAAAAGGTAATTTGGGATTATGACACTAATTTTGGAAGGGTTTCCAATCTTGGTGACATCTCATTCATGACACTTACTACCTCATTGATGGTAAAGCCACAGCTTTTGTTTTAACAGTACTCTATGCTTCAGTATAGGCCTTAGAGGCAATTATTGTGCTGATTAAATGAAAATGGAACTGTCCTGTATCTGTTAGAACATGCAAGTATGAGCCCAAAATGGGAGCAGATGGCCAACTATGGGCATTGATGCCTGACTGGACAGGAACAGCAAGGATTTATTTGTGAAAATAATACTCTTAAGGCCCAAGACATTTGCCTTGACGTTTAATAAAATGTCAACATCGTGTTGAAACCCCTGAGACTGTATTTGCATCTATTGGAAATGGATGTATCTGTTTGAGAACTCTGTGTGATTCTACATTGATAGAAAACAGCGCTGTAGAGACATATGATTGCTCTAATAGCTGTATATGTAATATTAGCAAAATTATGGGATGTAGCTTTAATGATTCAGCTGCTTCACAACCCACCAATTGCTACAATCCAACTCTACACTGTGTCAAGTTTCATTGCCTGTCCCTGCTGGAGTGAATCCGGCACTGGCAAGAAAACTGTTGCAATATGATGATCTGAGTCCATGGCTAAAATGAATTCAGCACAACAGACAAAGAACCCACATTACCACCCATTATCATGTATGGAAGATACACCATGTCCTGGAAAGAGTGCAGAAAGATGGCGAACATTAGTGGCGGGAAACTATTTTTGGCTGGCAACCCACAGCAACTGGAATTTTGAATTTAATGCTGCATCCAATGGTAGCTTTGTTAGTTTTTGCTGTATTGTGCTTACTGTTGATAAACATTCTGTATATCTTGTCAGAAGATAAATCAAATGATATCCATCTGACATGTAAACCAAATGCAATGAACTGATTACAGGAAAAGTTATATAATTAACATGAATTCTGAGCCATAAACAAGAAAACCTTTCAAATAATTGTACTCTTACCTCTGATCTGCAATATGCCACATATTTATGACAAAGAGGCAAGAGATACGTGTACTACCACTGTAGGAGTTGGTAATGTGGATTAAATGTAGTCACGGTGTGAAGGGACTCATACGCGGAAACAGGATTTGAGGTGTGGGCACACCAGTGCCCGGCACAGATGAACAATCACGGCCCTGGTCCTTCTGGCCACGCTGTGGCTGACACAGAATGCCAGGATGCCACTGGCATGTTCAGGACCAAAATCCCACCCCCCCACTCAACCCACTCCACCCCGCCCATGAAATAAAGAATGGACATTTTCCTTGGCTCTCTTTTGTTATTATACTTGTTTAAAAAATCACTTTTTATAATCTTTCACAGTAGTGACCAGATTAAGTTCAAATGGACTTTTTGCCTTCCTGATGATCTTTCTACCTGCGGTTGGGGCCAAGGGCTGGGGCACATGGTGGGCTGGGTGAGAAAAGCATTTTTGGCAAGGCACAGGGCTTCTTTGTGGATGTTTAGAGCAGGAACAAACAAGGTGGGACAAGAGTGAGCTGCAAGTCACTGGGAGAGGAACAAGTGTAGGCGAAGTCAAGGGGCAAGGGCCTAAAAAAGGCCTTTGTGACCAGGGCCGGCTCCATGGAAACCACCAGGCCTCTGCGACAGGGGGCGGCCATGCCCACCAGGCCTTTGTGACCCACAGTGGCATCGTGCCCAGAGGCCATTGTGACGTGGGTCCGTGTTGTGACCCTGGGGGCTCCAAATCCCTGCAGGGGCCACTCCCAGGAGAGCAGCTCTCTGAGGAGGCCGCAGCTTCTCAGGAGGCAGCAGCTCCCTGGGTGCTTGTGGCCAGTGTTCATCAGAACACTCCCACAATGTCTAAGAAACAGCAGGCGAATGCCCACGGGCAGCCCCGTGAGGGGCAGCCACTTCTGTCCAAGCAGCGCCCGGTAAGGGATGGGGATGGAGGGAGAGACTGCAGTGGGAGCCGGGGGAAGCCCTGGGGCAGAGACAGCCAGGCCTGGCACCAGGCCTTGCTCTGCGCAGGGGCCCGCACTGGGATGGGCCAGGCACAGCAAGGCCCCAGAGGCAGCAAGCGCAGCTGGGAACCCAGCCCAGCCTGGCTGCCATGGCCAGCAGCTGCCGTGGGGCCAGGGCCCGGCAGGCCAGGACGTGGGGGACACCGTGCCCGCACAGCAACCTCCATCCCGTGCCTCCTCCTGCTTCCCACAGGTGACCCACAGGCAGCCACAGGAGGCACCGCAGGTCACCTGGACAACCATCACCCCCATCCCTGGGGACAGGCCGACACCGTTCCCCAGACCCATCCTGTCACGGAGCCCCACCAGATCCTGCTCACGCAGGGGCAGCCAGGAGGGTGGGCACTCAGTGCCTCGCAGCACTGTCACACAGACACAGAGATTGTCGGTGTCGGACTTGCCGCCTCTCCACGGCCCTAAGCTGACACTGGCACCTCCACGCCAGTTCACTTGTCAGATGCCAAGAGCATCCTCTGACGACATCAAGCTGCCCCCTCTGCCAGCAGCATCACCCTCTGGATCCTCTCCCAGAGGCAGAGCATGTGCTGTAGGAGCAGCCTTTGACAGTGTCAAGCTGCCCCCTCTGCCAGCAGCAGCAGCCTCTGGATCCTCTCCCGGAGGTACAGCACGTGCTGTGGGAGCAGCCTCTGACAGTGTCAAGCTGCCCCCTCTGCCAGCAGCAGCAGCAACCTCTGGGTCTTCTCCCAGAGGCACAGCATGTGCTGTGGGGCCCATGGCCAGTGGCCACATAGTGCTTGTGCCACCTTCTCCATGGGGCACTGTGGCTGTGGGCAGAGCCCGGGGAACACCTTCCCTGGAGAGCAGAATGGAAGGGCACTGGCATGGGTCAGCGGCAGGGCAGGGCCATCGCCTGCCACCCGTGCAGCCTGCACGTGGAGTGCCACTCCGCACTGGGACCCAGCCGGCTTGGGAGCACCAGAGGCACTCTGCGACTGAGGATCTCGTTGAGTTGCAGGAAGAGCCTGGTGGCAACACCTGCAGAGACCTTTTTGGAGGCCTCAGCCCAGACCTGTTGGAAGACAGGTCCATCCTTTCCACCTCCACCCCAGAGCAGTCAAGTGTCCACCAAGAGGTGGATGCAGAGCCCCAGGTGCTGCCCAGCACTTCCAGCCCCACAGAAGAGACACGAAACTGTTCTGAGCTCCAGGCTTCTGGCTGGTTGGAAGAGCAGAGTTCTGTCTCTGAAAACTCACAGTCCAGGGGCACTTCACTAAAGGAGCTGGAGGAAAAGTGGGAGGAGGAAGAGCTCCTTGACACAGAGGCTGTAGGAGAGCCGGACAGCGACCTGCAGAGTGCATTGCTTGCCCTGTTCAAAGAGAACAAGGTAGAAGCTAAAGTTTCTGCCCTGCCTGGAGATCCCTGGGATGAGGGGCACAGCAAGCTCTTCCTCGCATCAGAGCCTGAAACCTCAGGCTTCTCAGCTTCTCCTTTGTCTGGAGGCCCCTGTGAGGAGAGCGGAACTCGTCAGCCAGCCAAGCACGCTGCGCTTCACAAGCAGTTGTGCATGGGGACTGACTTATGAGGAAGAAGAGAGAGGAGCTGGAGAAGCTGGAGGAAGAAAAAATGTATGCAGAGCTGTTTGGAGACATCTCCTCCTGCATGGGNGAGTGATGGTTCCGTTGAAGCAGTGATTCTGTAGAGAAAGGTCTGGTCTTCCTCTGAAAGTCCAGTGGCGGAGTAGGAAGGGTCTGGTCTTCCTCTGATAGTTCAGTGGAAAAAGGCTGCCTGTGGTGTTCCAAACCTCAGCTTATATTCAGGATGGAATGCTTGGTTCCTCCTTCTGGGTGGGGCATCTCACAATGGGATGTAATCTTATCAGCCATGCGGTGATGGCCCATTAACAGAAGATGTCCCCCTGGAGGGAGGATGGGTCATAGGAGAGATAAGAACTCTGCTGCACCTGGTGTCAACAGCTGGCCCATTAACAGAAGATAGCCCCAGGAGCTTATCAGGGATGAGTCATGAAGGAGATGGGGGAACACTGTCCCACCGGTTCCAACAGTTTATGAAGATGGTAACAGAATACATACTTTTGGATACATCTTACACTGTAACCTAGGACAGCAATGAAGAAAGCCCTGTGACATCCAGGTGCATCCTCAGGGATCCATCAAGTCCCAGCCTGGAAGCAGTTGCAGAGTCCTGGGTGCTGCACAGCTCTTGCAGCACAGGAGAGACACAGAACTACTCAGAGCTTGTGTCTCCTGACCTGTCGGCAGACTTGTGCTGCAACTCTGAGGACTCGCCGTCCCTGGAAACTCTTTTAAATGAGCTCCTGGCCAAGTTGGAGGAAGAAGAGCTGGCAGGAGGGAGGGAGAATGAGCCAGAGAGCCCGTTGTCTCTCCCAGCACGGGACGAAGAGGATGAGCCATTACCTTCTCCCCCGGACAGTGTTTCGTGCGACGAGGGGCACAGTGAGCCTCTCCCCGCGGCACAGTCTGAAGGGGCAAAGGTGTTGGCTTGCGCCTCGCCTGCCGATCCCGCGGGCGAGGCCGACCCAGCACGCATGGACGCTGGCCATGCTCAGGCTGTCCCTGCCCCGGAAAAGCCCTGCGGAGCTGGGGCTCCAGCGGGGGCTTGCCCGGTGCCTGCCCAGCCCCTGGCACGCAGTGTCCCTGCTTGCCCCGCAGGCAGCGCAGCCGTCCCGCAGCCCCCGGCCCCACGGCGATGGCGCTCCATCTTGAAGATGGCCCAGCGGGCTCTGCGCCGGCTTTTCTCCTTCAGCTGCCTCAGGGGACAGCCAGAGGAGTGAGCCCGGCTACCAGTATCAGGAAAATACTCAAAGATGACTAGTCACCCTGAGGCAACCAGTTGCCAAAGGTAGGTCCTGCTGCGGGCCCCAGCCCGTCACCCCCACTGCTGCTGCGAGGCTGCCTGGTCAGGGAGAGCCACCTGAGGAAGGATTGTGGTGCTGCCTTGTAGAATACCACCCACAGAAGCTGATTTTAGGCCCGGGCTGAATCTTGGGGCTTTATCCCCCCGCTGCCTTCAGGCGGCCTTAGGAGCTGAGAAATGTTCCTTGGGCCTCAGCATTGCAGGCAAACCAAGGCCCATCCGCCTTTCTCACGGCAAATAGGAAAATGGCTCCCTGGATACCCTGGACAGGGACTGGAGCAAGGTGTTTACCCTGGAAGAATGACCTGGGCTCTCCCCTCCACAAGAACCACTGGGACCCCAGTGCAGAGAAGCGCAGGGTGATGAAGGACTGATGCGACACTGCTGGAGCCACATGTCTTGAACTGTCTTCTGCTTGGTTTCTGCCCATCTCACCCCACACTCAATATTCCCCACTCCACCCCACTGCACCCCACTCCACCCCACTCCCGCTCTTCCCCACCCCACCCCATCCCACCCCACATCTCCTCCCCCTTTCCTTATCACATTCCTTATCACTTTCCTTCTCTTTCTTATCCCTATCTCTCTCTACCCCTACTTGGTTTTAAATAAAATCACTCTTGTTGACTGTCGTAGATGGTCTCCTTGACACCGTAATTCGGTGGCATCTCTCAGTAATCGCTTCTGAACAGGAGCACACATCTGCACACAGCACTCGAGGTGTGGCCTCCCCAGTGCCCAGCACAGAGGGACAATCACTGCCCTGGTCCTGCTGGCCACACCATTGCTGACACAGAAGGCCAGGCGGCCAGCGGCCTCCTTGCCCAGCTGGGCACACACTGGCTCACGTTCAGCTGCTGTTGGCCAGCACGGCCAGGGCCTTTCCCTCTGGGCAGCTTTCCAGTCACTCTGCCCTGAGCCTGGAGCACTGCAGGGGTTTGTTGGGATATGAAGGCAGGACCTACACCTTGCTCTTCCTGCACCTCATCCCGCTGGCCTCACACCATCCAGCCAGCTTGTCCATAGCCCCCTGCAGAGCACATCGACACTCCCACCCAACTTGGTGTCAGCTACAAACTGGCTGAGGGTGTCCTTGTGTGCCTCAGCCAGATAAATGACAGGTATATTAAACAGAACATGCCTACCTGTGATGATATTTGTGAAAACTTTGCGTGTTTGATAGCAGCATCTTGGTTGCACTTTGTTCAGACTTGATGCAACAATGATGCCTCCACACCTAAAACCTGTATATGGAAGAGGTGCAAAACCCAACTCTTAGTTTCCTGTAGAGCTCTGCATAAAACCCACGGATGAATAAAGCTGTTTTATGATTTGTCTGAGGATGGATCTGTGCAGACCTGATGCACACAGTTACACCTATTTCAAAGAGATATTTTGGTGTCCCAGCAAGTATTCATTGCAGTGGTCTCCCTCTGAGGCCTTCGTAAAGAGCTTGCAGTTGGTGATAAATTTGCTGGTAGCCGCTAGCACAGATGCCTCTCCTTTCTTAACCTTTGAGCATAGGGCTGCATAAAGCTGCATAACTAGCAAAACAATCATCCAGGTAGTGCCTGACAGTTCTTTCTTTTTTCTTTTTTTAATTTTAATCAATGTAACTACATATTCTCTTCTTGATGCAGGCGAAAGTAAGCAATCAAACCTGAGGGGCAAACAACAAGGAGTGAGGACTGTGGAAGGCACCACACCTGAGAGTCTGTGGAGAGGAGCACCTGGGGAAGCTCAAAGTGTGTAACAGGATGCTGGGAAACATTGTACACAATGCTGCTGAATTACTGTCAGCATGAGAGATGAATTCCCAGGAAATTTTACTGATGAAATTCAGAAATAAAGAAAACAAACATTAGGTTGAAGTCCTTTTGAGCCTTTGAGCAGAGTTTTTCATGACAGCAAAGTCCTGCGTGCAACGTGTAAGTGTGAAAAGTTCCTGCTGAAATGTAAATTCACGGAATGGGAAGCATCTGATGGGCCGTGGGGACAGGCTCTGGTGGCTTTTTGTGCCAGGTATACAGAAAACTGGGGATGATCCCATGGTTGGAGCACCCATGCAGGCTATGGGCTCTGTTGCTGGCTGCTGGTGCGAACTTCAGCCGGTTGCTTTGCTCCAGATCCTCATGAAGGGCCAGGACTCACAGCCTTAAGACAGAATATTAGCTATGAGATGTTAAATGGGAGCCTTTAATTAACTTAGTCACCTCCAGCTCTCTCCAGTCACTGCAGAGAAGGGAAGATTAGATTAATCATCTTCGTGTCTACCACTGCTTACCCTCTGAAGGTACCTATGGCAGCTACTCTACTAAAAGTGGAGAAATGTGGATTAAATGTTAGTGAGAAATTGTGTGCTGTGACAGTGGTGCTGCATTGGCACAGACTGCTGAGGGAAGCTGTGGCTACCCCTTCCCTGGGAGTGTCCAAGGCCAGTTTGGACGGGGCTTGGAGCAGCTGGATCGTGGAAGCTGTCCCTGCCCACCGCAGGGGGTTGGAATGAGTTAAGCTTTAAGATCTCTTTAACCCAAACTATTGTATGATTTTATAAACTACCCCAGTTAGATGTCTAAATTTGAATGTGAGGAGTCTGAGCCTGAAATCAGTAGGAATTAAACCCTAAAAAAATTTGAAGGTCATTCACTTTGTCTAATTTTTCATATTTGTGATGAGCCTGAGTTTTCTTATCTCTGAGAAATGGGCATGGTATTATAATCAGGCACTGGGAAGCCTGCACAAGCAGGATGATCGTACAAAAACATCCTTCTTTTCCTTGTGACTGACTTCGTCCATTTAGGTGACAACTCACCCAGACAGACCTCATACATCCCTTACCAGACCATTTTTTTGCCTGATCATCCTCCTCAGCTATGGGTAATTGTGACTCTTCAATGATCTTACAGCAGCAGCTATGGAGATGGATATTTTGGCAGTGTTACTGTCAGATTTATATCATTTGAGAAATATTTCTCTGGAACAAATGAAAATAAACATGACTTGGGAAAAGAAACAAACAACTTAACTCTGACTTTTGTTTTAGGATCACTTCTTAGCTCTATTCCAGTAATCGAGTCTGTCAGGATGCCTACATATTTATATTCCTGTCAAGATGAGTATAGCAGGACAGTCAGAAACTGCAAAGTAAATCGCAGGTATGGTGATCATCCTTCAGCTCCAGTTTTAGACATCTAATTCTGTATAGTAAGAAAAAACTCCCAAGATTAAGCAGATGCTTTTTAATGTAACTTGATAGTTGAGATGAGCTATAATATAGTTAAACAAGTTGTGGGTTGTCATTTTTACCTCTTTTTGCACAGCAGCTTCTTTTTTGCTTTTTATTATCATCCTTGCTAACAATCATCTTCCCCTGATTTATCCCATGTTGCAGTCCATCTGGTGCCTTAAACTCCAGTTTAAGTTTTTATAAAACAAAATCTTCAAAAAAGTTTCAGTGCTCATTCAGCAAATTTTGGTGGAAGTATTTATTGGTTCTCTTTACTTGGAAAACCCAAACCAGTATGGACCAATTTCTCATTTTGTAGTGATGGATATGTATATATTTCAGTCCTACTGGTGGAGGTGTATGCAGTATGTCTACTGCTCATTCATATTAGCAGAATATATACACACACATTGCTATTCCAATAATAAAACATATAAGTCATTCCAGGTTATTATAAGTGGACCCAGAAAACCAATACATCATTTTGGTCCTTTGAGATTTTCAGCTATAAATCTCTGAGTTGTTTGACATGAACTTCTGCTGTTATTTCCCAGGAGAAATTAACTGGGAATATTTTGGCCCAAGTGAGCCTAAAATGCACTCTGTCCATATTAAAGATATCTGGAAAAGCTTTGTTGGAAAAGTTCAGATGTCCTTATGGGAAAAGAGATGCATATTCTTATCAGATTTAGGGGAGTTCTAATGATATCCTCTGTGCTTGCATAACAAGAACAAAAATATACACCCTGTCATTGGAGAAATCCGGGTGCTTCCTCTGTCCAAATTCTCTGATGGAAATCATAGAAGAGTTCTTTACCCATCACTGATTTTCCTTCAGCAGCTGTTGCAGAAAGTGTTGCCACTGGGAAGCTAATTTTTTATATAGTCAACCACCATGTAATAGGAGATGTGTGTCAGCAGGGTCCAGATACACATCACTAGTCTCCCTGTAATCCGGAAATCTTTAAATCATCACTCTCTAATGGAACAAGAAATGTGTATTCTAAATTCATAAAGATTTATAAACATTCACTGCTGCCATCTGACAGATTTATGCATCACCTGCAGTCCTCTCATTCTTCAGCTCTGTCCTGTGAACCATGGGAAAATGACGTTCCTGTACCATTATGCAGGGCTGAGAAATATGAAGAAGGTCAGGTTACAGAGTCTGAGGGAACTAGATGACTAAGAATGAACCACAAAGGAAGAAAAAGCCACTTAAATTGATAAATCACAAGACAAAAAAATTGCACAGGAGCTTGCCTCGTGGATGCCTTTCTTGCCTGGTGTTTGACAGGGTAGTCATTGGATGCCTTTATTCCAGGGCAGAGGTAGTTCTGCGTGGCACGGGAGCAGTGCACAGTGTTCTGGCTTTTGAATAGTCAGTACAAGACAAAAGGATTGTCAGAAAATCATTTTTCTTCCTCCTGTAAGGAACTGATGTTTCATTACAGAAAGCAATGCTCTCTGCCCACACACAATATGTAAACCTCTTAAAACTGTTCTTTGGGCTGTTAGCATTCACTCCAGAAACTGGGAAGCATTTCCATTATATTTCACTTTTTTAATACATCAGGCTCAGCATAACCCACAAATGAAGAGTCTGTTTTACCATTGGAATTCACCCTGATATCCCTATATTGACTCCGCTTATCTGTGTTGGACTAAAATGGCACCAAAGTTTGATGTGACAAATGAAGAATCCATCATTTCCTGCAGGGAATTTGCTACAGTCTAATCATCTTCAGCCTTACAAAAAGTGATTACTAACTTCTAATAGGAAATGGTCTGGATTTAGCTTCCAGCCATCGGGGTTTGATCTGCATTCCTTCTCCAAACTGAAGAGCCTAATACTAAAGAGCCTAAAGTGCATCTAATACTTCCCCTCCATGAATTTTCTGATTTTCTATAATCAGAAGACTTTTGATTCTGGTCTTATGATACAATAAAAGTATTTGGTGTCCTATACTTTACTCAAACCTATCTCTTTCTCTTCACAGAATCTTAAATCATCACCTGCCAGCATAGCTATGGATTGCAGGGTGTTACTCTCCTGAGAGCCTATGCAGATATACTGATGCCATGGGTCCAGGGCTCACAGTCACTAGACATCAGCTCCTTTATTTCTTGGCAGATGTGTTTGGCTCTGCTGGAAGATGTGTTGCTTACACAGTCCCATGTCAGCCAGTGCTCCTCATTGCTCTGAATCCAGACACGAATCCGTCTATTTGAATCAGGAAGGGGAAACGGTGATGTGGCCACTTCACAGTTGCATTCAGGATATTGCTTTGCAACAGCATGAATTAATGGGTCATGGAAGAAATAGAATCTCTTTCAGCCTCTCCTTTAGTCCCACTCCTGTCTCTTCATCATCTGCCAAGATTGGTTTTGTCTATAAACAACAGCAACAGTGATGGGGTTTGGTGTATTACACAATCACTTATTTAGGTGTGAAAGCAGGTCTGGTTGAGAGCTGTGCAGGGTTGCTGCTGGTGTTGAGACTCCTTAATGTACAGTGTCGTACAGTGTCTTCAGTTTATCTGTCTTCAGTGCACAGGGATAGTCTTGCCCAGATATGAGGCTCTGTGGCACTGAGTGGCTCCTGGAAACCTGATTTTGCCACGTCTCTTTTGCCGAGGATGTGTAGACCTGGACAAAGACCATACTAACAAGCATACACAGAGTGTGAGTAAGGTGAAGCAGGTGATTGTTGTTACTCCTACCACAGAGCTCAAGAAACTGGCACATTCATAAAAGGAACTGAGAACACCTAGGTGGGTCTGAGTTGATAAAGGGTATTTGGTTTCCTAATTTCCACAATATCCCTGCTCATAAGTCCAGCCACCTTTCTCTGAAAAACAGATTCAGAAATGGAATAAACCAGCATAAACTAGCTCCTCAGCAGAGGACCACATCAGTGGGTGTCCAACAAGAGGAGCTTTTTGACAGGATCTTGGTTTCAGAGCAAATTCCTTGGGTTTCACAGAGATGAGACCATGACTGTCATTACTTATACAGAAGTAAGAAATGGGTTTGCAATGCATTTATGGAAGAATTCATTAATAAACATCATTTATTTACTCCTAACAAAAGAAAACAGATGTGCTGAGGTTTTCTGTGTGTGTGTGTGTGAACATACCATTCCAAAATTCTTCTGTTGTGTAAATCAGAAGAAAACACAGTGGCAATGCCAGGTGGTCAATAAGAGATTATATTAAGCAAATAGCAAGTGTCTGTGAAATGTATTTCTGCCTGATGATCCGGTGGGTAACTGTAGATAGCTCCAGAAATCTGTGCTCAGTTTTAGCCTCCAGTATTAAATTGGGTAAGCTACCAGCTACAAGTAATTTGTAATTTTAAATTAGTACAAGGCTCATGACATTTCTCTTTTGGGACTGTTCCAATGAGTGGTTTGCTGCCATCATGTTCACATTTAAATAGGTAAAGCTGCTTTGGTCAAACTCTGTTTATCAGTTCCCTGTTCCTACTGTTTCCTTGGAAGCCAAAAATGAGATTGAAAAGGAGTGCAAAGACAAACTTTTGCTGGTAAGTCTTCATGTTTTCTGAGTTTTTGTTATTTCAGTTTAATTCTGGTTTTTCACTTGGGGAGATGCAAGAACTCCAGGTATTAGTGTGTTACTTGCCAACTCCTCTGGACTGGAGAAAGTGATTATTAGATGTACAGAGAAAGCTGGGTGGAAGTTTGAAAATGTATTGCTGTGCTTCTGTCAGCTAGAATTATCTCTGCTACCTGCCAGCTTAAGTTGAATGTGGAAAGGAAAGCAGAACAAAAACAAACTGAAAGAAAGGGGAAATTCAGGGACATATTTGCCACCTTCGTGCAGTGGGGATGACCTGTCCTGTGGCTGTATGATCCCCTTACCCTTCCAGTCCTGTTTTTGAGATCTGATTGGAGCAGAACAGCTTTTATCTCCTCTGCTTTCAAAATTTGTTTCTCAACGTTCTGTGGTAGGTGAAGAGATGAGCAGCGGTGGACTGGGATGAAAGGGACACAAAAAAAGGGGGAAGCAAGGCTGATGCTGCTGGCTCTCCTTAGAAAGTAGACTCATTATCAGGAGGCAAGGTCCAGTGTGACTCTCCCTCAATCCAAATCACATTTATGTATTTTTCTAGACATTTCTAGCATTGCAGTGCCTGAAGGAACCTTATTACACAATTACCCAATTGTTGCATCATTCCCCTGATCAATGGGAAACCTGGGTGTGAATCCTTGAGGGAAATCATGGCAAGTGGGTCTGTACATGGCCACTTCTCTGTCTGCCCTTCACCAACATGAAGAGCTCGAGTGCATCAGAGGAGGCCATGAAGATGGTCAGGGAGTGGAGCACCTCCCATATGAGGACAGAGAAGGCTTCAAGGAGATCTTAGAACACCTTCCAGTATTTAATGGGGGCTTACAGGAAAGATGGGGAAGGACTTTTTCTCAGGAAGTGTAGTGACAGGGCAAGGGGTAATGGCTTCAAACTGAGAGTAGGTTTATATTAGGAAGAAGTTCTTCCCTGTGAGGGTGGTGAGGCCCAGGCACAGGTTGCCCAGAGAAGCTGTGGCTGCCCCATCCCTGGAAGTGTTCAAGGCCAGGTTGGACAGGGCTTGGAGCAACCTGGCATAGTGGAAGGTGTCCCTGCCCATGGCAGGGGAGTGGAATGAGATGATCTTTAAAATCCCTTTACCCAAACAATTGTATGATTCTATGAATATGATTATTTTCACTGAAACATCTATGGAACCGGAAATTACCCAAGGAGAGAAGAATAAAATCAGATTATCTAGTCTGTGATTCCAACACTTATAAGTATATTTTGATTGTGAATAGGAAGGCAGCAGGCAAGTGCCAAGAGACAATATGTAATCAGGTAGTGCAGGAAACTGATAGATATTTCTCTTGGGCATCTCCGTACTCCAAAGAAGGGTCAGATCAGGAAAACTGTTCAGAGAATTCATTCTCTGTTTTAGTCAATATAGTGCCCTATATCAAAAGTAAGACCTGCTTTTGTTTCTTCATTTTTAACTGTTTTCAGTCTTTACCCAATTTCATTTTTTTCTCTCCTCCCACCAGCCCACGTTGTTGGAGGCAAAGGTTGCTGCGAGAGTCCTGTAGGAAATGATACCACAACACTCCAACAGCAGTGTAATTTAGTGGGATACTTCACACAAAGAAGGATTAATTTGCATAAAACACAACTAATTTCACTCTCTGACACTCATGAGCACTAATAGGGTTTTATTTTAAACAGCTTGCCCATCATTCAGGCATTAAGGCACCTGTTACCAGGGAGTCTGTCCAGGGTTGTTCGCAGTGAGTGGAGGACAAGGAAATCAACTTTGGAGACCCTCCCCACATTTCCCAGCTTCTTCTTAAGCGTGTGCTGATGCTTTGGGATGTGTCCTGTTATGCCAGTGAGGAGCTGACAGTGATTAACCTCTTCATCCTGACCCACCTCTGTGAGTCATCAGGATTTAGTCACTGTCTCTGCTCCAGAGCTGCTTGTCAGAGAAATTGCAGGAAGTTGTGTGCTGGGATCTGATGACCTGCTGCCATAGGTGTCAGCAGCAAACGCCGTTTGGCACCTCTTCTTCTTCTGGTGTTTTGTTCCTGTGCCTTCACACTCAGCCTTGATTCATATCAGTATAAATATATTTTTTTTCCTACAATTTGTCACAGCTGTAGAATTTTCCTGGGCCTCTATTTTCCAATACATCGTAGGCATGTTGGTACATGCTGACAAAAAGAGGTGATAGCTACCTCTTATAATGCATAATTTTTCACCTCCCAAATCTCACAAGCTCTTGGTATTGCCCCAGGTATTTCAGCAATATATTACAGTAGACTTTCCTCCTTCCTGGCTCGGGATTACAAAGGAATATTACAGTTTACTTCCTTCCACATAATGATTTTGCCTATAAATTTTAATCTGATCCAATCTTCATATTTTCTCTATTTTATTGGATTCTGGTGAGGGTTATCATGTGTCTCGCTACTTCCCCATCCTCCTTCATTCAATTTATATAATTTCTGTTTATCCAAGACAAACCAAAAAAGGTTTGAAAGGAAAGGAAAAAGGTAGGACAGACAAAAAGAAATCTTTTTAATAATGGAATAAATCAAGTACTGAGTTCACTTTAAAGTATTATTCTAAGTACTCTATTTACATATTCCAGTGTTTTCATCCCCCCCATTTTGGTGGCTGATGGACCTAATTAACTTCCCCATCCCAAAGACCCTGGGGCTTATTGAGAAGCCTTCTGAAGTCAGGGACCCCAAACCTCCATTTGACTGTGACTATTTCCCATTCCCTTTAACATTCAATTAATCATTTCCGTATTTCTTGCTAAAGAATATTTTAGTCATTACTTACATACACTTAAATGTCTATATATATATACTCAATTTATATATATTCATAATGTATATTTGCACACTGTATATAAATATATAAATATATGCATGTAAAGTGAATCTGTGTAATATCCCACATATTTGTACTCTCTATATTTATAAATAGAAATCTGCATACACTGAAACATGTACATATTTTTATCTATGAACACTCCTGGGTCCAAAGGAAATGGGCAGCCAAATAGCTCTTAGATCATATGGGCTCCTGACATGTATTTTCTTGGATAAAAGCTGTCCTTAAATGACTAATATTGAAAAAAGGAGGAAATTTAGAGGGGCCTGTCGTGACTGTAAGCACAACCCTTGAAAGTAAAGCAGATGATTCTGCCAGAGATCTCAAAGGTATGAGTACAAATCACTAAAGTTCAATTAGAGGGCACTAAAAAAGTGCAACCATGACATCTAGATAGAGGAATTTTAGGGTTTACATGAATTTTTACAGAATAACAACCACTCATGATGGATGGCAAGGACATCTGTAAATTGCATATGAGAACATAAGAACATTAACTCGTTGAACAGGCTCCTCTCTTCAAATATCTGCTGATTGGTCTCTTTGGTGTCCTTTACTGCTACAAATGCAAGCCGTTCTTTCAGATTATGAAAGGAAAATATACCTGGAGGAAGGAGTGGATGAACATATGGAATGCCTGTGGGATGCAGGGATTGTGGACTGGGGGCCAGAGCATAATTCATCCCGCCTCGGCCTGTGCACAGTGATTTCATGCAGATGGAAACCAGAACCTGTGTGTGAATGGGGACACAGAGCAACATGAGATCCTACAAATCCCAAAGAGTCACTCTGCCCATGGGGACTTTTAGTTATCACAAATTTCCAGAATCTTTTCCAGAAAGTGAGGTAGGACCTGTCATCTGGCCCATAGTAGATACCGCAAATCTCTGTACACTTCTTTCTACACAGCTTCAACAGAGCTCAGGAAAAATGTTGGGCATGAGATCGAAATTGTCTACAGGATTTAGCATCTTCCTTTTCTCTGTGTGATCTTTGTGTTTTTTTTTTTAGCAGAGTTAATAGAAAAAAAATAGAAGAATGAGGCCAGTGGAAAAGAACAATGCAGGAAATTTAGAAGGAGGGTAATGCATCCAATTATAATTTGAATCCTAAACAGTGTGCTGTTAAGTGTAACTGCAGTCTGGCACTACTTTTAATTCATTTTTTCGGGCCTATCAAGGAAAGCAGGCTAAAGCACACAATCTATTTTTTCACTTGGCATTTCTGTATCCATCAAACCATTCCAAGTAGCCTGAGAGTAATTTCACATTATGACCATTTCCCTTTAAGTTAGGCCAACTGAAGTGTGGAGAATTAAAATTAATTATTCAACAACAACAAAGGCTGAAATGTGATCAAATTTGGCTGGTTTGTTGGTTTGTTTGTTTTTCTCCTCTCCAGGCACTTCAATTCCCCAGGCTCTGTCCTCCTCTTGTGTATGGCATTTTGAAAGGCAATGACAGATTGTAAATTCAACCCAAGGTTGCTGAACCGTTCAGCAGAGTCAAGGGAGGCTTGATGAATTCCTTTTATGTGTCCTGCATAAGTGTGTATTATACACTCGTTAACAATGTGATGGTCTGAAGTTTGTTGCAGTTTTGGTACAATAAATCATTGTTTCTCTGTTGATTTGGAAGATCTCTGTGCCTCCTGTGAGCTGCTAAAATGTCGCTGTGCATAATCGAGATTCCTGGAGGTGAGGCAAATCCTAACTGTATGTTTGTGGTGCTGACAACAAACTTCACCTTCAGCAATGTGGGATGTGAATAAGGGTGTCCAGGGCTGCTTGAGATGCTGTGGGGTGTCCAGGACAGCCACGTGTGGCAGTGAGATGTGCCCTGGGCTTGTAGTACATCAATGCCACTGGCGTGGCCACTGCAGGTTGTTTCATCCTGTGGTAGATCTCTTATTATCCCTGACACTCTGGCATTTCCTTAAAACACTTGGTTTAAAGTACCAGAAATTGGAATAGGAAAACTTCAGATAACCTCTGCAGAGATGCTGAGGAGTGCAGGCTTTGTGCAAGGTTTTTTCTGAATTTGGGTCCTGCAATTCTGGCAGAAAGGTGAGCTCCTGTCTCTTTTCCTAGGGGGATTATACAGAGTGAGTGTGCACAGAAACCTCTAGACCTCAAGTTTAACACCTGCTTCCTTTCAGAAAGCTTGTCCTTGTCCTTTTAGTGTGTTTTCACTGAAAAAGGAAAAAAGGGACCTGGTTAAATCTGTTTGTTCTCCATATGTTTGTTTAGAACAAGGAGGGTTTTAGGAAGAAAATTGGCTACCCTGAGCTTTACCAGAAGTTGTGCTTCAATGCTTAAATTTCTTCCTCAGATTGGAGAAAGGAGAGCTTCAGGGAGAACATACAGCACCTTCCAGGGCCTAAAGGGGACTGACTGGAAGGCTGGAGAGGGACTTTTCACAAAAATGTGGAGAGATAGGACAAGGGGAAAGGATTTAAGAAGGTGGGTTTAGATCAGATATTAGGGAGAAATTCTGTACTGTCGGGGTGGTGAGGCTCAGGAACAATTGCCCCATCCCTGGAAGTGTTCAAGCCCAGACTGGACAGGGTTTGGAGCAGCCTGGTCTAGTGGAAGGTGTCCCTGCCCATGGCAGGGGGTTGGAACTGAGCGATCTTTTAAGGTGCCAAATCATTCTATGATTCTGTGATTTTTCAGAGGTCTTAGTAGGTGAACTGGCTGTTCCAGAGGTCAAAGCACACCCTGGAATAACACATGGACACGTCCATGAAGAGCACAAAGATGTGGGAGAGTTGGTCCCTTGAGTCACCAAGGGCACCAGGGTGGGACAGGAAATACACCTGCACCAATAAGTTAAACACTGTCAGGACACGTTTGTCAATCCATTTGCCAAGTTTATGGGGGTACAGGAATCCAGTTTGGTCTAGAATAGCTCTGTCTTCAGCACACTGCTGAAGGTTGGGGAAACTGAGGCACAAACCCAACAGGCCTGGGCAGGTGACAAAACTGGTTTTTGTCAGGGAGTTTTGTTATTGGTATTTTACAAGGGGACACAGCTGGAAAAGTTGTTGTGTTTTCCTGGAGTGGTCTGTGGTTTAAATGCCAGCTGAGGAACACTGCAATTATCTGTAAATATTTAAGTCTGCGAAGAAACAAGTCAAGGGACCATCATGAATAACCATTAGGAGTAAAGCAGAGGACAATGTAGGCTCTGTATCAGGAGGTTTCCGTGGGAAGTGCTGGACTTCTTCTGATGGGAATATTTAATGATTGGACAGCTTATGCTATGGAGACCGAAGAAGTACTGGAAGAAACACTTCATTACTAACCATTCCTGACATGACATGCTAGTGGGGGAGATTATTATTCCAAGCAGGTTTTTCTTTCCTTTTTTTTTTTCTTTTTAACTTACTTCTTGTGTATGTTCATTATTTGCTAAAAGGCAGAATGACTTTGGAATCATTCAGGCTATCTGAAAGCTTCCCACAGAGATTAAACATCTCCTGGGTGGAGTTTGCCTTGTCCACACTGCCAGAACGTCAATCTTCCTTCACCTGGAACCACGGTGGAGTATTTTAACTGGATGTCTTTATCAGATCTCTGCTGACAGCCTGTCAAAGCGTTCCTGGGGAATGACTCATTTGCAAATAGCTTTCCTACCTTTCCCTTCTCCCTTCACTCCCTGTCTCCTTAAATTGCATGCTATAAATAGTGCTTGAAGAAGCAGAGTTTGAGAAGCAGTGCATTTCATATAAATCAAGGGTAGGATGTTGCCAGGGCTGGAATTTCCTGCAGAAAAAGGTGGATCCAAGCTGATTTTTTACAGTTCTGAGTATGGCTGTCATAGTCCATCAAATCAGTGACCTGTCCTGGCTGCTGCCACATTTGTGGTGGTGGAGGGTTATCTCACTGACCATTTTCCATGTCCTCCCTAGGAGGGAATTTTCTTTCCAATACTGAATATTTCTCGTTAAGCCATTTAGCATCTGTAGTACATGAAGATTGATCTTATGAATTTTTATCTTACATAGTGTGGGAATCACACTGTTAATCAGTACTAGGGAACTTATTTGATGCTGGCTGTAATAATGCCCTGATATGATTTCTGAGATCATGACAGGTTGAAGATTAAATTCCCACGCCAAGGAAAAGTCTCCTAAACTTTCGTTGCATTCTGATGCTTCTGGTTTCAAGTTTAAAGCCTGTGAAGAATTGGTTTCTATTGAAATTTCCCCTTTGCATCAGAGATCAAGAACAAGGCAGTTTGTATTAAACACATTTCCAGAGGATGTGAATTCTGTATCAGTGGAGAAGGAGTGATGTCCAGCAAGGGGCTTCCCACATTCCCCTCTGACTTCTTTTGTGTTCCTCCCTAACCTTTGGCTCATCTCCTTGCACCACCTTGGAGGAGCCCTAACACACAGGTATTTCAAAACTGAGACAAATCATCCCCCAACATGCAGCTCTCTCAGATCTTTCATGCTACTAATGGTGCAAGATTGGACTAATCTTTTCTCTCTCACACATCCACGCTCTGTAAATTGAGTTCAAATGATTTGGAGGAGCATAAACCAGTCTGGCACTGCTCTCATGAATATCTGATCAGCCTAAAACACTTTGAACCCAGGGACTTTGCAGAAGCTGAGACTGGCTTTTAGTGTTTCTGAATTTGCTATATTGAAGTTATCAGAAAGAACAATGCAAAGAATCAAGAAATAACCAGTGTCTGTTATCTCCATACAGCAGCAAGAATTCTGCCAGTGATGGAGCTCCCTGTATATACAGGCTATGAGAGCAGCTAATTGAAGTAGCCAGACATGAATTAAAAATATATTAACTTATCCATATCATGGCTTTTTCGCTTTATAACCAGTTTTACTTGGCAAAGGTTAGCTTTAGCCTTAGGAGCTGAGTTTTCCTCTGTAGTCAGCGGAGGAGGAAAGGGCAATTTGGAACAAAAGGCTGACAGAGGTGCTGATAAATCAGCCTGAAGCTGTTTAAAAAGAAAGAGGGGATGAAAGCTGATAAACATAGAACCAACACATGATTTGGCTTTATGACTGGATTTCTTGTAAAAATGTCATGCCTCTAGTGAGAATTTAAGCCTTTACAGGGCAGGGGGATTTTTTTTCTGTTCTGCCTCTGTGCTCAGCATCTACTGCCAGAACTGTGTCCCAGAAAATAGTAGAGGTGACATTAAAAGGCTGTAGGACCACAGCAAGCTGTGCTCATTCCACTGCCCAAAAATATTATGTTGAAGTTATGTCTGCCTGTATTCTGAGATCAGACAACTGACCACAGCAAGAGGATGTGCTATTGGCAAGGATGATTTCATGTTCTCAGCTACCAAGTTGTAACTCTGGTGCCTAAATATAGACGTCATTGTCCTTGGAGATGCTGTGTAGTAACCCAGTAGGGTTCTACGCCAGAGAAGCTGTGGCTGCCCCATGCCTGGAAGTGTTCAAGGCCAGGTTGGACGGGGCTTGGAGCAACCTGGGATAGTGGAAGGCATCCTTGCCCATGGCAGGGAGGACTGGAACAAGATGGCTTTTAAAATCCCTTCCAACCAAAACCACTCTGATTTTATGAACAAGTGAGAAAACACTTTTAGTCATATGAGTGAATTTTCCAGAGTTCAATGAAGGCATTCCTTACCTTCCCCCCCTTAAAAATTCTTGCTTGAAAATACAATTTCTGGTTGTTGCTTCTGTCTGGAAACCAGCTCATCACAAAAGCAGAAGCAACCACAATTATTTTTCTTCATCTTCGCTGGAAGAAGGATGATCCGCTTTCATGTCGAACAAAATGTGAGTTCCATCATTGTTTGTGTGCAAGGGTATTTTCAGATTTTATGTATGTAGACTTGGTGAGAAATCTCAAAAATTCAGCTTGACAAAGGAAAGGATCTGGCCCTTGCACAGGGGCAATTTTAGCAGAGGCAAGGCTGCTGCTGCTGCTGCCAGTAAATAAAGACTATCATGGAGGCAGGACCTTCACTGAAAAGAAAAAAGCACCATGAATAAAATCTAGAAAGGTAAAGAGTGAGGGAGGTGAGAACACTGGTTTGCTTACTAAGCAGGGAAAGCAGATTGAAAATAAATGGTAAATTTTAGAAACTGCTGAGACCAAATCTGGAGGCACAAATAGCTCTAAAAACCTAGTGAGGGCTCCTTTGAGCAAACATAGTCACAAATGAAAGCAGGAGGTGAAAGTGTCCAAATGAGGCTGTATTTCACTAAGTCCTTGTTCAGCCACAAATTAAGATAAATGTGAATGAGATATTGTTGAAAGGATATCATTGTTTAACAAGTGATGGAAGGAAGGGATTTTTAATCTGAATTTTTAGAAGTCTGAAGAGACACAAGAATGATGTTATATGCAGGCATTTGCATTGTAGGTAGAGAATGTAAACAGTCTCATAAATGACTTGGAGATAATTTGAAGAAATTCTTTACTGTGAGGGTGGTGAGGCCCTGGCACAGGTTGCCCAGAGAAACTGTGGCTGCCCCATCCCTGAAAGTGTTCAAGGCCAGCTTGGATGGGGCTTGGAGCAACCTGGGAGAGTGGGAGGTGTCCCTGCCCATGGCAGGGGGTTGGAACGAGATGATCTGCAAGGTCTATGTCAACCCAAAATGTTCCATGGTTCTGTGATTATTTTTTTAATTTAACAAGGAGTTAATCCTTTAGAGAGTTTTGCGGGCTGGAGTGCAGCTCATTCATTTCTATGGTGTCCACATTCTTTTTGTTCTACGGAAAAGGACAACTCATCAGCCAGAGTAACTGAACTGTTCCTGGCAGGATTCAGCCCACATGACTCTGCACATCACTGGAGAATGTGTTTGACTTCATCTGTCACCAACAGAGATAGAGGGTGGCACTTGCAGGTAGCATGGACATCAGGGACAACAGAGGTGGCTGTTCCCGCTCGCCTGCCAAGACTTTCCTCTGCATTCTTCTTATTCCCCTGAGAAGTGTGTCATTTTGCTGACATTTCCTATAAGGAAATCCTTTTCTTTTTGCTGACAGCATCATGTCAAGGCAAATCGGAACAGATCATGCTTTGTGGCAGAAAGATAAAAAGCGAAAAGGCTTTAATTAATGTTAAGATATTTCAAGGAAAAGAAAAAGTGTGAGGCTCTAGATGAAAACTCAGTGTGTCAGTCACGGTGTGGTTTATGCCTTGGTTCCACAATCCTTCTCTGATTTGGGATTTTGAGTCAGTTAGGAGGTCATAGTCTCTGATGAGGATAATTTTTCAATTGTCACCCTGAATCAGATTGAGGATCTGGTAGGAGCATTGTCTGTCTCCAGTTAACCTGACTGCAAGGGAAGTGTACAAATCCATGCTGGATGTTGATACAAGATTTCTGCGGTCAGGCACAGAGTAGGTAGAGTCTAGTTAAGACTTGAAGCCTGAAGGCTTTTATTTAGGCTAAAGTTCTTTTTTAGAATTTTGGTTTTCCTCTCAAAACTTTGGCTATTTTCCTTGTCCATGAAAAATGAATTTCAATGGGGTTTGCATCTGGCCAGTTCTTACTTTCATGGTGCCTTGTGACAGTCTGTTCCACTGTGGCAAGTGGTTCATTGTCTGAGAAAGCTTTTATTTCCTCCTACATTTTATTTTCCCTTTGCCTACATCAGATTTCCTTTTACTTTGTTTTGTTATGAAAAAGTCAGCAGAACTTCCTCTCACCTTCATATCCCAGTTGGTTTTGACTAGGAATATTTCAGTGCTAAAATGTGGAGGAACAGAGAACTCAACACCTTCTACACACAGCCCTGAACACTCTTTCAAGCTAAACTACATCTTGTGCTTCTTGAAAATCATCCTGCTTTCTGCTAAGTGTGTCTAGTTCCCTCCAGCTGGGATGGAAGCTCATTAATTTTGTTTTCTACAGTTGCTCCACCATCTGGTGCATTTGTACCATGCATTTACTGGTCTGATTGAAAGAACTTCGTGAAATTTGTTCCACACTGCACCGACATTGAATAAGCTCAATTTAAGCCATTTTTTTAATATGTTTACAGGTATTTGCAGCTTCCTCTCCGTGTCAACCTGAAAGCTTTGCACATCAAAGCAAGAGAGTGAGCTGTTTTGACCTATTAGCACATCTTTATATCTTCAAAAAGTTATATAGTTATACACTTACAGCTACTTCTGAAGTTCCCAGAAATTTTCTTCACATTTTCACCCCAGAAAGATTCTGGGATCAAAACTGACCACAAAACTCGATGTCACTTAATTCAAAACTCCCAGAATCACTGAGTTCTGCAGTTGTGAGAGATTCATTTTAGATAGCAAAGCCCAGAAAGAAAAGATTTTGGGCTCGTGTCTCCTCTGTGTGCTCTGAGCTGTCTGCTCACCCAGGTAACTTCTGTGTCTGTATCACAGTTGATGGAATGACTGAGGTCTCAAAGATATTAATCTCCTGTTATTTTTATTAAAATAGGTGGAAGAATAGAGATGTTACTGAGCTGTCAGACGGAGCAGAGAGATTCCATGACTGTCCCTCCTAAAGTGGAGTCTGTCAGAAGAGCCAAGCCCTCACAACTCGTAACAGGACCTGCCCAAACAATGGTCTGCTGGTTCCTCTGCGCACACAACACACCACGAAACTTCTGGTTTCAAGAAAGCCCAAACCCTAAATATGTAAAAATTTCAGACATGAGGTGGCAAACAAGAAGAATCAACCCCCAGAAATCCAGTATGTTTACCATTCATTTAAAATCTCGTGTTATTTATCCAAACCTGTGATAGGAGCTGGACTTTGATGATCCTTGTGGGTTCCTTCCAACTCAGGATATTCTAGGATTCTCTAATTTTGCGGGAAGGATGGGAAAAACTGATGTCTGGACATTGAATTCTGGGAATCTGCATCACTGAATTGCTCTAATTTGACATGGAAATGTCATGCTGTATCACTGTACTTTATGGCTGAGGCAGCTCAAAAATAGGATGTGCTGAGGAGAACAGGGAAGGTGACAAACATGGAAGACATCTCTGCAAGAAGAAAAGAAAATAATGTAATACTCCCAGGGCTACCCAGGGGCTCTTCAAATTCATCTGACAAATAATCCTACATAAGGACAAGACATTATTGCCACACTGTAACATAAAGTCTCTTGCTAAGATTTGCACAATTCACTGCCTGATCTGGGCAAAATGCTCTCCTACGTGCCAGGAAATCAACATGTATTCAGCAGTGACTATCAACAATATCTGATTTGGAGTTTTTATATATTTTTTTCTTTCCCCAGCAGCACAATTAGAGGTTCATTATATTCTTTCCACTCCTCTAATGAAGCAAACAAAGAGTTTGATGTAGTTACAAAAGGGCAGTCACATAAGCAGCTAAGTTAGGCAAAGTCCAATTCAGACTAAATTCCCAATTTATTTATTTGACTTCAGAGCTCCCCCATGAGACATTTCCATGCCAAGAGTTCACCTCTTGGTTGGACAGATGCTAGTCCATGCTGGTTTTTATATCCCCAGGATTTTGGTCTGTAAACTTGTGTTTTCAGTGGAAGTTAAACATTTGAAGAGAATGCTGTGGGGAATACGTTTTGGCTATTCTTCCACATCTGCCCTATGGAGCTGGGGAAATATTTGCAAGGTTAACTTCAGTAAAGGCTGGAAAGCATTCAGATGGTGCAGGGATGGGAAATAGATAAATAAACCGTATAGAGAGATGCACAAATCGCATTTAGCAGCTGAGCCAATGAATCAGCGTTGTTAGAATACATTTGATTTTCTGTGTGCACAGCAATTAAAGGAAATAGCTTGCAGGTGAATATAGAGGGGATAGATCCAGGTCTCTGCACAACAATGATGGCTGATATAATGAAGATCTAATGAGAACAAAATTGAGATTCAGAGTTACAGATGGTGTTCCTTTCCATCACTATCTGGGACATTATTTTCTTCAAGGATCTGTGGTATCATTTTTCTGTGGTGCTTTAGAGCAGACCCAGCTGTCAGCAGGACTAGATATATAAAATGGCTGGGGAGTGTGTTAGGTGATTATACCATCCAATTTTAGCTGCCTAAAAGCTAAGAGCCTTTTCTAAGTCAGCTGTCTGGTATCCCTGTAGATGTGGTGGAAATAAAGACACCTCGAGAAGACAACTAATTTCATCTTCTCTTAGCACCCAACTCAAAGTTTTAAGTCCTGAAAACCCTGCAGAATTTCTGCTTAACTTTGGGTACTTTAAATTATCAAGCCATCTCAGTTTTTGTTTTTCTTTTTTCTGTTTCATTTCTGCAAATGGGCATGTGGATAATTTCTACTCCACATCTAAAAAAAAAGGACAGGACAAGAGGAAATGGCCTCAACTTGCACCAGCGGAGATTTAGATTGGATATAAAGAAAAATTTCTTCCCAGAAAGGGTTGTCAAGCACAGGAACAGGCTGCCCAGGGAAGCAGTGGACTCACCATCCCTGGAAGTGTTCAAAAAACCTGTGGATGGGGGGTACTTAAGGACACAGGTCAAGGGGGTACATGATGAGGTGCTGGTTTGGCAGTTGGACTTGATGATGATCTCAGAGGTATTTTCCAAACTTAAAAATTCTATGAATTGTTCATGAGAATGAAGAAACTGGGGATTCTTTTAGCTATCCTCTCTGCGGTCATTTATCTCAGAACATACCTAAGCAAGGCTCAATGACCACAAAGTTTGAGTAATTATTTTCTAACTCAGGGCAATGGTTGGAGTATTTCCATGAGATGTCAGAGACAGGTTAAAAATTTATATTTTTATAAAAATGTTATTATCCTGTTATTATTTCCAGAGATCACACACCTTGGGCCACCCTGATCAACAACAGACCTAATCAAATACGAACTTGGTGTGGCTGCCTGTGTGTTTGCTACAAAGCTAAATTCTTCCTTGCCCAAGTACCTCCTCTTCACAAAAGGTCTCCTTCTGGCCCAGTGCTGAGAAAGCACCAGCTTTCACTTTTATGAGCAGCTGCTGCAGTCTGAAAACCTGTGGAGATGCTGAACTCTACAGCTGTTTTGTGGCAGCTGTCTTCACCCTCTTGTGGCTGCTCCTCCCTACTTTTCCTAGGGTCTTTTGGGGTCTGACAGGCTGCTGAAGAGCTCAGAGATGCAAAGAGCAGGGTCTTCAGCATCTCTGTGTTGTTCAATTACCAGCTGGAGCTTCACTTTGGCTCCTTCTGCCCGATGGGACGCTGTGGGTCTCAACCATGTGCTGTGCACCGTCTGAATGGTGTCTCTGTATTGGCTCCTGCTGGCTCAGCTGATGGGGAGCCCACGTTTGGATCAGGCTGAAAAGCTGCTGTTGTTTCCTTTCTGGGATTGCAGGCATCAGTTTCTGACATTTTTTAATCCCTTACAGTGATGTCTCAGCGGATGCCAAATGAAGCACTGCCACGTCTGCAGCCTTTTCTGCCTCTCTCCTCATCTTTGTAGGTTCTCACTGTGGTGTTTTGGGTTCCTCCCAGGGCTCTGCCTCCCCCTCCTCCCCTTTAGAGCTGTGAAAACATTTTTGCAGCTCAAGCCATAGCAGCATATGGTTCTTTACTTTCATCATCATTGTTGCAGTGTGGTCTCTTTCCCAGATTCTGTAGCTGTCAATTTCACACATCTTGTCCTCAGCATCTGTGAGGATGCAAAACCAGTGGCAGGTCTGAAAACTGTTTATGTCCTACCTATGCAGAGCTCACTGCCAAGCTCAGTGCAAACCCTGGCAGAGGACTTCTCCTGAATTTTCATGTGTGCTCCAAAAATATCTCCAAAACCTGTGAGGTCCAACCTTTTAATTATCACTGTTTGGGAAAAAAATGCAGAATCCAATTGAATTTTCTTTTTTACATGATCACCTCATAACACAGGGATACTAACACATATTTTTTCCTGTTTTTTATTTCTTTCTGCTCTGCCTCTGGCCTGACCTTGTGCACAGCCACTGATGCTTCAAGGTCTCCGTGATGGAGAATGGACTTAGCCTGCGGCCTCAAACCCTTCAGCTAGACACTTGCAGCACAGACATAGCCACAGCCATGTCGAAATTTACTTGCTCTGGCTGGACCGATTCATGGCCACAGACATTTCAGGGTGTGCTGCTCCCATGTGGACTCATCCACATGTCACTGTCCCTTCGACACAAGTTCACGCTGGAGCTCCAGAATGTCCAGTAAAGCAGCACAGAGACAGCAGTGACTCCCTGGCCCTCTGCCACAGCAGCCACATCCCTGCTGCTGTTATCAGAGCATTCCCAGCACAGTCAGATGAGGAGCAGAGCAGCACCACAGCGGGCAGCGGAAGAAAAGAGCAGCCACTAACAAGCACTGGGCTCGAATAGACACTCAGGCAAACGAGTCCCATGACAAGCACAGGAGCTGTCAGTTAACAGCTAAACAGCAATAACAGCTCGATCCAGCATATGCCAATCAAGTCTGTTGCTATCTGGAACCCTCCAAATCCTGTGCTGGGTGCCAAAAAGGGCTGTTGTAGATTAACCCCAGGCAGCAACGCAGCCCCACACAGCCGCTCGCTCATTCCCTGCTGGAGGGGTGGGGAAAAGAACTGGATGAGTAAAAGTGAGAAAACTCATGGGTTGACACAAAGACAATCTAGTAGGTAAAGCAGAAGCAAATGCAAGTGAATTAAAGAGGAATGAATTCACTACTTCCCATGGGCAGGCAAGTGTTCAGCCATCCCCAGCAAAGCCGGGCTCCATCACACGTAATAGTGACTTTGGAAGAGAAGTGCCACCATTCCAAACGTGCCTCCCTTCCTGCTTCTCTCCCACATTTATAGTCAAACATGGTGCAGTGTGGTCTGGAATATCCCTTGGGTCAGTCAGGGTCAGCTGTCCTGGCTCTGTCCCCTCCCAACTCCTTGTGCACCTCCAGTCCACTCACTGGTGGGGTGAGGAGCAGAAAAGGCCTTGACTCTGTAAGCTCTGCTCAGTAACAAAACCACCTCTGTTTTATCAGCTCTGTCTTCATTAAAAATCCATAACACAGCTCTGTACTATCTACTGTGAAAAAAATTAACCCTTCCCCAGCCCAAACCAGCACAGCTGTCCAGGCTCTGAGCTTCCCACAGCAGAACTGTCCTTCCTGAGGAGCCGGGCACTGGGCAGGCGGGAGACAAACTCAGCTGCACTCCACTAATTGCAGGATGATTAATGGTCTGTGAACATGAGCTATAGAGAGATTTACCAACTTGTTAAAAGCTTATACAGCTCAGGGGACCCACCTCGAGGGTTTAAGACGCTTGCCATAACATTTCTTTCCCAGGGAGGGATTTTTACTCTCCCTTGTCCCATTCAGTGATCCTTTATTTCTGGTTCTGGGCTCCGACTGATCACGTGAAGGGGGTTGGCATCACCTGTATCTTCCCCCCGGAAAGGTTTTCCCCTCTGCAGTTCCTTAATACCAGTTATAGCTGCATCAAGTCTGATTTAGCTTTCAGCCTCACTGTTCTGCTTCTTTTGAGGCGATGGGCATTGCAATCTGTGAGCAAATAGCTGCCGTATGGAGAAGTATCATTTATTTAGAATAAAGACCCTTCAGATAAAGCAGATGCTTAAGAGCCTCAGTGAAGTGAACTGTTAAGCAAAGCTACCTTCCTTGGCAGGTTTATCACTGGAAGTTGATGAGAAAACCCAGAAATCTGCCCTCCATCAGATTAACCCATATTGTTGCTTTTTGCCTTTAACATCCTCCCCTCTAAAATAGCATTTCAGCTCTATATGTGACTTTTTTATTCCTTTGCTTGCTGCTAATTTTGGGTGCTCAGGAGGGGTAACTATCAGGAATTCAACTTCTCATATAATTTTTAAAATTATTTTTCATTGTGTGCTGTTTCCTTCTTGGTGCTCTAGGGATGATGGTCTTATTTCAGTACTTTCAATTTAAAAATACATCCAAAATTTAGATTTACAAAACACCCAGGCCAAAATCACATAGATTTTTCTAGAATATGTATCTGCTTTTCAAGGGGGGGCAGGACTAAACCCAACCCTCTTAAAACTGAGTATTTTTTACCTGTCTTAAATACCAGCTTGTTCCTCACTGCCCTGTGTGAAGAGAGAGGGTTTGCTTTTTGTCTGCTGTTTTCTGTAGCTGGAGAATCTGGTAATACTGCTATCCTGAAAAAAAACAAATTTACTCCTGATTTGCACCAAGGTAACCGAGACCAGAATCAAGCTCCACATCTCCAGTGCTGGAAAAAAAAAAAAGCTAAAAAATGAGCTTTGCATGTGAAAATAAGTGTTTAAGGGCTTTACCCACAAGCTCAGGAAAAAGCAGGGGGTGGAAATGTTGAATGTGGTGAGCTCCCTGCAGACCATTTCCAACACTGGGAGACCCTCTGGAGGAGGAACAAGCTGTCACGCAATTATTTACTCTGCTATTTATGAAACAAACCACACACATTTTCCTGCCATAGCAACTGGTGCAGCACTTGGTGTTTGCAATGCAGTTTCTATGAATCATCATTAAAATAATCATCTTTGTGACCACTGGACTCTAGCAAGTGACTCATTAGGAGAACCATTGGAAAATAATTAGCCCACCAACTTGTTTGTATGACTGCATCTCCACAGAGGGCTCGTTCTTGTTGAGGCTTGGTTTAACTCCAGGGGAATTTTGCTTTCAGTGTAAAAACACTTGTTTCAATCAAGGTAATTACCTGAGCAGTACAGTTTTGTGTACAGTGTTTCCATTAAACCATCCTATTTATCATGGGAGTAAATGAAACAGTTAGAGTTGGTTTTAGAGCAGCTCTTGGCAGTGGTCCAGACCAGGTTGTTTTGGTTTTTTTTTTGAAAATGTCTATGTTGTTTTCAGCTTGAGCATCTAAAATTGTATCTCTGTAGAAACCTCATTACCAAATGCTTCAGATGCAGAACTTGCTGCCTCAGGTGCTCAGCAGGTTCTCTGAGGACATGGCCATCTGCGACTTACTATGGAATTCTTTTGGAAAGGAGCCCCTGACTGTTCCTGTGTCTTGGTGCAGCTGACATACATGGGAATGAATCAAAGTGCTGCTTGTTTGTGTGTACAATTGCCAGTTTGGCAAATGCTCTATTTTTCTGCCACATTTCAAATATTTTCTTTATCTGGATGCACTGGTGACTTCTGAGCCTGGTGTTTTCCAGCATTTGCTTAAGAAATATTTGTTGTTTCTAGGAGAGATTTATTTTGGGGAATTGGAAAACTCTTTGTATCTTCTGTGCAATGTAAAATCAAAGCCGGGAGCAGGAATCAGTTGTTGAAATATAAGTGTTTGGTGTTGTTTGGGCTGTTGCAAGGTACTCTCCAGAAAAGTCTGACTTTCCCTTTGTCCAATATTTTAACTACCAGCCTCAAATCAATGTTGTGTCCCTTGTCCATGTGCAACCGGGGCAACTGCAGATCTCCACTAACTATAAAGAGAGTTCAGATGGCAAATGTAGGACTCAGTTACTCCTGAGGGGATCTAGTGCCAGTTGAGTTGCCTTTATTATCTCTTTTTTGGCCACTGGATGCTTCGGGAGGGCTCCTGTCTCTTGCGTGTCCTGTGAGATGTCTGCCAGCACAATATCAGTGTTTTGACTACTTTATTACAACTCAAATAGAATCACAGTCTCACAGAATGATTTGGATTAAAAGGGACCTTCAAGATCATCTCATTCCAACCTCCTGCCATGGGCAGGGACACCTTCCACTAGACCAGGTTGCTCCAAGCCCCATCCAACCTGGCCTTGAGCACTTCCAGGGTTGGGGAGTCCACAGCTTCTCTGGGCAGCCTGTGCCAGGGCCTCACCATATTTATAGTATTTTTTTTCTAATATCTGATCTAAATCTACCCTCTGTCAGCTTAAGGTCATTCCCCCTTGTCCTATCACCACTTACCCTTAGAAAAAGTCTCTCTCCAGCTCCCTTGTAGGCACTGGAAGGGGCTCTAAGGTCTCCCTGGAGCCTTCTCTTCTCTAGGCTGAATAACCCCAGCTCTCCCAGCCTCTGTCCACACCAGAGGTGCTTCAGCCCCCAGAGCATCTTCATAACCTCCTCTGGACTCGTTCCCACAAGGCCATGTCCTTCTTGTGCTGGGAGCCCCAGAGCTGGACACAGTGCTCCAGGTGGGACATGATGACTCCAGCTTTCTGCATTTAGGCAGCTGGATCACAACCATACAGGTACCTTCCTCTGGACACCTGAAGTTAGGTGCCTCCTTCCCTCCTGTGGGGTTTCTCCCTGGCTCTCTCTGTTACTGGGCTGAGCGTTCCATTTGTCATTTCATGTAATTTTCATGGTACAATGCTGAGTTCTTCAAGCATGAATATTTTCTGTGTGTTGAGGAGCAGTTCCTGTTGTGCAGCATGAACAACCCACCTTCACAGCGTTGATGGGGAGCAAATTCAGATGCTGTGATCTGCACACAAAATTCCTTTCATTTAAGATAAAAAAGTATGCCTGTTACCTGCAATGAATTCATGCAGGCTCAAAACCATCCAGCTGCACTCATTCTATTTGATACTGGTCAAAGAAGTGACATAAATGCCTGGGAAATACAAATTTTTATATCAGCTGTACTTATAGAATACTGGGGAGCTGCAGAATGTCACCTATAAGATGCTAATTATTAGACTAATGATCTAGATGGTATCATCCTTTTGAAACGCTCATGGGACACCCATGCTTGAAGGGATTTACAGACTAAGAAATGTCCAACTGTTCTACTTAAAGATCTGTTCCAGGAACTGACCACATTTGTTGGTAATGGCTGGAACTGAGTGTGGTGATGAAATAATGAATCAGTTAAGTACTTAATGCAGACATAATGTAAGATAATAACCCAAGGAAGAGCAAAGGATGTACAAGTGATCAATTTTTCTCAGATTTAAGCTGCCATTAATTAAAACCCATTAATTTGGACCTCAAATTGCTGCATTAAGGCACTTCTGCTCTAATCTACCAAACTGCCTTGAAAGAGTTTTCTGTCTGATAAGCCTGGTGTTCAATCAAGCCACTCAAGAAGTTGAAAGAGTTTTGTCTTGGTGAAAGACATGGAGAATCTAAGAACATAGTATATATCCCAGAGATAATACAAATACTCGATAACAAAGCAGTTGGTGTTAACGAGAGATCAGGTCCATCCAGTGCACCAGTAGTGGGCTGAGGTCCTCCTAGAGCTGAGATTTCTTATGGTGGTCACTGGAAGAACATGAAGGGGAGAACAGGTGAAAATTGTTTGGACAATTTTTTTTTTTTCAGTATGAACAACAAAATATGCTGTTAATGTGAACATCTGAGTCTCTTGGTGTTTTTTGTCCTTACCCCGTTTAATGCTGTCTTAAGTCCTGGGAAAGTTGACTAAATTGTGTTTCCAGAGAAAAATTGAAATGTTTTATTTTTTTTTCATTTTCCATTTATTGCCACTTCTGTAAATTACCGTACTGCTAAATTTATCCTTCTGGGCCATCCTAAAAGTGAATTTATTGGCAGATAATATTTTCATCCAGAAACATTCCTTCATTCTGATTACAGCACTAAAACTCAAAGAGAAGAATCATCTCACAAATGGACAATAAATAGTGGTATCAATCACTACAGAAATCAAACTTTGTGCTTTATGAAATATAGACCTATTACAGTGATGCAGGAGATAACCTGAGATATAATAATGTCTGTGAGATCAGGACTAGAATAGGCTGAAAGACTGTCTAAAAACATAAACTTTCAGGATCTGATGTCTTTCCCAAATCGTGTCCTGAAGGGGACACTAGATTTTATGTCTCAGAATATGTCCAAACTGAAGAATTCTGAGCAGCAGAGATAAAAACATAGTTTCCCAATACAGGAAACTTATCCCCCAGGAGCCCAAAACTAACATAAGTGTTGGTAGCTGGTTGTTTCTAAGCTGCACCTTATTGTGGAGGATGCAAATAAATATTTGTAGAGGCACTTTTATTTGGAAGAGGTGATAAAATTTACTATTTACTGCAGCTGCAAAATGCTGTTAACCAGCGGCCTGAGACTGAAAAAACCCAAACTTCAATTATGGGTTTAGATTTCAAATGTTCAGCAGATACTGGAATGATGCTGCAGGAGAAGTCAGTGGCCAAATATTATGTTTCTGTTTGTAAGCAAGAGATAAATCAAACTAGTGAGCTCAGTATGCCAAAATTGAAACTCAGTAGTAGATTACTCTGTTCAATTGTGAAAGATTGTGTTGACCTTAAAAAGTGAAAAATTGTGTTGACCTTAAAATTAGTAATTTCTTTTGGTTAACGCAACATCACTTCCAAGACAAGCATTTTTAGCCACAAATATTCTTCCCACATAACCATAACTTGAACTAAATTTAATTTGTTCTGGGGTCAGGGGATCCAGTTGCTTTACAGGCAGCCAGGTTCTGTTCCTGGAAAATTACATTTAGAAAAAAAAAAGAAAATAAGTTAGAGCTTCAATTCACCTTTTTATTCTGTTTTCTACACTTGTCATTTCTGCTGCACTGATTGTTTAAAGCATAAGCTGAGTGAAACCCACAACTTATTTCAAGGAGCAAAGCACCAACATTTTGTTCCATAATGTTTATGTTCTGATTTATGCTGGTGCCACAATGTTACACTCAGTTGCATATCCAATTCCACTCTTTATGTTGCTTCTACGATTTACAATGTTGGCATCTGAAGATGTAAATATTGGACTCCTGCTCATCTATCCTGTGTTAGATTCTGCTCAATGATGAAGCTTCTGCCTCTGTGTGGAAAAATTTTTGGAGATTTTCATCAAAGCCCATGAATGAAATGCTACGAGACTACCAGCTGGAAGTTGTTGATGGAGAACTAAACAGCTATAAGGAAGAAAATACTGCTTTTGGAACAGCAGAATCATTTATTAGATCACTATCCTCATTAGTATTTTGTTATTTGAAGAAGCCAAAATCATAGAATCACAGAACGGTTTGGGTTGGAGAGGACATTAAAGATCCTCTACTTCCAAAGATGAACATCAAAACCATGAGCACCTATACTCAAATTTATACCTGCTATAATTAACTGTGAAGAAACTGGGAGTTTCTAAGTTCTTTGTCTGGGATCTCATTTTGGTCAGCAAAAAGAGAAATGTACTTCCACAGCCAGACCCATCCATGTGCATCAGGCACATGAGGGAAGGATTAATTCCCCAGATTAAATAGCTGCAGTTTAGGTTTCCACATGTAAGCGATGACAAACAAAGTGTCTGAATTCTCATTATAAACAATGAGCATATTGTTAATGCAGTTAATGAAATAGGAAAAGCTGTTCTACTGATCAGGAAATTGGTGAATTATTCAGTTCCCTAAACATGGACATCTGGTGCCATTCAGGTGACCTATGGTGACACATGGGCAGGCAAATATGACACAATCAGAGGAGATCACACCTTTCTGAAGGCTGTTTGGGATGTCCTGCAGTGCCAGTAAGTTCCCATGGTTGGGGAAATAAATGTGCCACAGATCGCTCTAGTGAGAAATCAGAGGTTTGTAACCCAATGCACATGAAAACATCTCCATTTAGGCCTTTTCTCCCAGAGCAGATTCTCATCCTGGTTTACGATTGCATGAATTGTGCTCTGAAGATGCTCCATTCCTTGCATCAGCTAAGACATAGATGACTATCTTAGATTACATGCCTAATTTTTAGATAGCTGAAATTAGGTGACATAAATTTCTCCTTCCCTTTAGGGCTTAAGGGAAAAACTTTACTTTCAGTGCTGGAAAGACTGTAGAGCTATTACATTTTACGAGCCAGGCACTAAGCAAGGAAATGTGATGTTCCCTTAATAGCAGTTTATATTTGCGTGTTTAAAAGCCTGAAAAGCCTGGTTGTAGTTTCACAACTTTTTGTGTGACCGGTGCACAAACAGGCAGAGGAATGAAATAATATTATGTGATTTTCATGCTCAGGGGAGGAGACAGCAGTTCAGTATGTCTTGAAATAAAGTGGTTTCGTGAAACGTGACTTGGATAGGAATTGTGACATTCATAACACACAAAGAGATAGAAAGGTTAGAGCTGATCCTGCTGAAATTTCAACTCCAGATCCATCCCTGTGCTGAAGACCTTCTCTGTCTTCATAGAATCACAGAATAATTTGGGTTGGATGGGATCTTAAAGATCATCCAGTTCCAGCCTCCTGCCATGGGCAGGGACACCTTTCACTAGACCAGGTGGCTCCAAGCCCTGTCCAACCTGGCCTTGAAAACTTCCAGGGATGGGGAGTCCACAACCTCTCTGGGCAACCTGTGCCAGCACCTCACCGTCCTCACAGTAAAGATATTTTTCATAATATCTAATCTAATCATGCTGAAGGCTCAGATCCTTTCTAGATCTGCTGGTTTCTGCAACCCACCTATGCCCTGCCATGGCTTTATTCTGACTTGGTGATTATGTCTTTAGTTCAAAATTCACTTAAGTTTTTCCATCAAACACATAGGACAGTGGAGTAAGCGCAGGGTGCTCAGTCCCATCATACATGCTGCTTTGGTGCTATTTCCATGGCTTTTGGCAGTTTTTTCCCAAGTTAAAAATCTTCCAAGAATTGCCTCAGTAAGTGAAAATGATGGTGGCAGAGACCCTCAAGATTCTTCAGGCACTTTCACTAAGCATGGGAATATCCGTTTGCATAACTGAAGGCATCAAGCTCCGTTTGACTTTGGGAGCAATGGTGTTGTCTGTGATTGGGCCGCAGAGATTTACATTAAATTTCTTATGGTTCCTCATCTGGCTCAGTATCCAACTGCAGCCCCCTGTAAATGTGCTTGTTTGTTCTTTTTATTGCAGCCATCTCCTGCAGACACGAAAATGGCTGTTATCAAACACCCCATTGTATTCTTGCTGGCCAGATGGCTAAAGGGGCATTACTGCTCTCTCCCCATAAACTGTATGCTTTGCTGCAGGCATTAACAAGGCAATATATTTTTTAGGAACCATTAAATACTTGAGATTTAGGTAGTAGCAGGTATTGCAGTTGTGGGCTTAAAGATGCTTTTAAAGTCCTCTGCTTTGTCCTTAAAACTCAGCTCAAATGAGGCTCGAATTTGCCTCAGGAGACAAATTAAAATAAAAATAACCCTCCAAACGCAAAGTTTGGTGGTGCTCCTGAGATTAGCTCCTGTTAGGCATGGAATTGCGGAAGTTGTGAAATGCCTTTGAGCTTTCCTTGTGAGATGCAGAACCAGATTTCCATGGGCACAGTAATGATGACTCCTTTGGAATTCTTATCCTGCTCCCTCTACCCCTGTGTCTGTTCCTGATGCCTCAGAAGGGAACACTTGGAGCCCAGAAAATCCAATTATTGAAACAAAGCAAAGAAACCAGTGACCCTGTCATATTTCTTGTGAGAGAGGCCAGGCTGCCAAATCTTGAGTGAAGGTTTATTCCATCACATACTCCGTGCTGGGTAATAACAGAAGAGGACTCTGTGCTTGTAAAACTAAACTGTTCTGTAGTTAGAAAGCCATTTATAGCTGCACCTTCCAGCACTTTTCACCTGTACTATCAGTTCCAAAGTCTTTTCCCCTTTCCCTCCTCCACTATTTGCATTTTTCCTTCCAAGTGGTGCTATGTTTCTCCAGAAGATTTTCTGTGAGTTGTAAGATCACCACCTTCCAGTGTCCACCCCCAAAGAGACTACCTGATTTAATATGTGTAGGAGACAAGATTGCCAAGTAAAATGGTGCAAAATATGAATATTTCATAGAATAATAAAATCATTAATGTTGGAAAAGGCTTCCAAGATCATCGAGTCCAACTTTGACTGAACACCACCATGCCCACTAGTCCATGTCATGAAGTCCCACGTCTCCTCATTTTTTGAACACTTCCAGGAATGGTGACTCCACCACTCCCCTGAGGAGCCTGACCCAATACTTAATGACTCTTTAAGAAAAGGTATTTTTTCCTAATATCCATCTTCTGATTGGTAAAGTCTGGGTTTCCTCCTCACAACAACTCTCTAAAGAAAATAACATTATCCCCATGGGACCAGTGAGACACTGGAGCAATTAAATCATTATCTCTGTTACATCTAGTGCTTTCTAGCGCCTGTGAATGAGCCTTGGGTTTGTTTCCAAAATCTGTAAGGACTGTTCCAAACCCATCGGGCCTCAATGCTATCGGGAAGCTTCTTCTTTCCTTCCATCCATGTGGTCAGTGCTGCTTCTGCTGACTTATTTTTAGGTTCCTTGAAGGCAGCTTTATATCTTTTCCCAAATGTCTCACCCTTGGAAAGAGCTACCTTGCTCTTCATTTCTAATCCCTTTTGATTCACAATTGGATGATGGCAGTTAGGCTACTGATGAGTGAATTTGGACAAGTCAGGAATACTCCTTCCTCACCTCTATGAATATTAGGAAAAAATTCTTCACAGTGAGGGTGGGGAGGCACTGGAAGAAATTGCCCAGAGAAGCTGTCGGTGCCCCATCCCTGGAAGTTTTCAAGGTCAGGTTGGATGGGGCTTTGAGCAGCCTGGCCTAGTGGGAGGTGTCCCTGCCCATGGCAGGGGGTTGGAACTGGATGATCTTGCAGGTCCTTTCCAACCCAAACCATTCCATGATTCTATGATCCTGCTGCACCCATCTTTTGTGGCTTGTATGTTAACTAGCTTGGGGAAGGGCTTGCACATTTCCATGGTCTGGGTTTCTACAGCTGGTTCTAGTCCCTGCAGGAATAGGGACCGTGATTAGTGATGGGGTTTTGACAAGGGAAAATAATAAAAATATCAGTCATAATGAATTTCTAATCCTGTGACTCCATCATATCCCCCTGCTCTGTTACCCTTTGCAGACCACTGGTACTCTCACATTCAGGCCTGGGTGGAGATGACATCTGGTATTTTCCAGCTGGAGAAGAGTAAAGAAAGTCCAGGGCTCAGTTCACTAACAGACTGCTTGAGCATTCCTTGCACACCTCACCTCCTGCAGGCACTGTTGGGATGCTTGCACTGCCTTGCATTGGAGTAATGAGGGGAAAGAGTAAAGATTTTGGAGAACATTAATCAGAAAGCCAGAAAGAAAATACTTTTTATTCACTTTCGGTGCCTGTCGCCTCCTTTGCGCTACTGACATGTCCAGTCCCTAATCTGCTGTCCCCTGATGATGGTTTCCCTACCTTCCCTGCCTAATTTTCAACAGTTTCTGTGCTGTTTCGTTGCTCATATGAAGGTGCTATCAGCAAGCAACCAAAAAACCCCTGAACTGTTCTTCACATCCTCCTTAAGATTCTCTCTTTCACCTAGACCTACGGAAAACGTCCAGCAGTCAGACAGCTTATTGAGGTCACTTCTTACCATGTTTGTGACTGCATTTTCACTCTTCTTGTATTTGGAGTGGGCACTAGGGCAGTTTTTTGTTCTTCTGCATTCTGGACAGCACACCGAGCAGAGACAAGTTTCCATATTTACTTTTTGACATAATAAACCAATCACAGGAATTAGATTACACAGAGATATCAATACCTGCTGTGCCTACCCTGGCCCATCTCACATCTTATGTGTGTCCATTTAGACAGGAAATATTTGCAAAGCAAACTTGAAAGCTTCATGGTCATCATAAGCACTGCCACAGAATGTGTGTTGACCAAACGCACAACGAAATAAGTAAATTTACAAACTTCAAGGCCATTACTGGTTTCTGAGAAGTCTGCCAGAAACTATTAGTCCATGTTTGGATCAAATCATTTTGAGTCGCAAAGAAATTTGAAAAAAATAAAAAGCTGTTAAATGCAGTTTGCACATATGAAGAAGTTAAACCCTTTTAATAAATTACCCAAGAAATAGTTTGCTTGGCCTTTTACCACAATTGTAACAATAGGAACAGGAAAATTTGGAAGCATATTTAATCAATTTCTCTAAGCTATAGTCATTCCAGTTCAAGATTATGCAAATTCAAAATTATTTTTCTTTTCTAAACCAAATTAGTGCTTAGATTTTGATAGCTTCTATTGTCTTTGCTTCTCAGCATGCCATTGATTTCACCTTATTTCCTTGATATGAATATTTTTTGTTCACTCGGGCAACTCAATCAAAATTTAGATTTTGGACTTGGACTTTCCTTGAGCCTGACAACAGCAAGAAGGTCAAGTCAGGGCATCAGGGCATAAGAGAAGAGTGATAATAATTGTCTGTAATGTTGAGAGTTCATTTTTATCCAGAGGATCTGTTTTCACACTGCTTAATGATTTCTCAGTTCCATTATCTATTTCATCTAGTGTTTGTTGTTACAGTGGTGATATTGCTTTTGGCTGATGATGTTTTAATATCATTTTTTCTTTCCAACTGTTGCTAATTTCCAGACTTGTGCATCTCTTTAGTCCAAACCTTAATGAGTCAATATATTCATACTCCTATAAATTTGTTTGTCTGCTCTCAGAAATGTTTCAGTCTGCAGAGCTGGCATTGACTGAAGGTGGCTTTGAGCCTCAATCACAACATAATATTTTTTGTGAATTCTGACGGCATGAGCCTTCATCCCTCATGGGAATACCTTGTTCATCCTCTTTCTTGGAGACAGTTACTGTGAGTGGTTCAGCTTCACCCCTTGGTTTTTCCTGATCAACATAAATGGTGACTTGGAGGCTTCGGCTGCACTGCTGATGTAATTCTGGGCTTTATCTGTCTCTCCTAAGTTATCTTTAGAGAAAAAGTACTTGCCATAATGCAAAAAAAAGCCTTTATTTTGTTATCTCACTCCACTGGAAGTTTTTCTAGGGCAGAATGGAAAGGGAACAGAGAAAAAGAGGGCTCAGCAAAATGATTTAATTTGGGCACGGACCTGAGCATCCACCTCTAGTCCTGATCCTCCCGAGCCATCTCAGTCCTTGCCAACTGTGTGGAGCTGCACTGAATGAGAGAGATAAATTTTCTCCACCTCTGATCTCTCTCGCAGATGTACTTTAGACCTTAAAAAACTCACTTCATCACTGTTGGCAATAGTGCAGCAATATTTCATCCTAAGGCTTTCCCCTGAAGACCCTGTGCTTAGCCAGGCTCCACTGTGAATATTTCAGCCAGATATCATCTATTTATCAATCTCCATCCAGAAATTTGCATCAAAAGTAATTGTGATGTGAGGAGAAGAGAGTAATTCCAAGCAAGGGTGAAAAACTGATGTTCTCTGGTTTTTTGTAGAATCAGTTTGTTTTTCAAAGGTGGCAGGTCTAGGAGGATGTAATAAACTGTTTCAACACAGGAAAATGCTGTGAAGTGACAAAATATAGTTAATCCTTGAAAACAGATATTCCCTATTAAAACGGATGATTTTTTTTCCAATTAAATGATTTTTTTCCTGTGCTATAGTGACAGCAGAGTGCAGACAGCAAGCAATAATAGAAAAGGTGTTCATAATTAATCTCAAACACTTGTCTCCATATTAAGAAACCTTGCTGAAAGAGACCCTTTCCTTGATTCTCAGAAGTTTTTGAAATAAATGAAGCTGTTTCACATGAAAAATCGTAGAATCATAGAATGGTTTGGGTTGGAAGGGACCTTAAAGATCACCCAGTTCCACCCTGCTGCCATGGGCAAGGACAACTTCCACTAGAGTTAAAGGTCAAAGACTTGCCTTAAACACCTTTGACTACGATGACCAGATCTCCTTGAGTTATGAAAGCGCCACACTGAGGTCTCCTGAAATTTCCACACTTTGGACAGCTCTGGGTGCTGTGCTGCTGCAGCCAAAGCTAGCCTTGGTGTGGATTTGAAATTGAGACAAGCTGAGAACACTCCACATCCCGCTCTGTGATACTCCACTCTTTGCCCCAGCTGAATTAGTTTAAAATCAGCCTGACTGCCAGAGCTGTGCAATCCACATTCAAAGTACTCCTTGGAGGATGACTCTGTAGAAGAATAGGCCAATATTTTTCTCTCTGCTCCCAGAGAAATCTTTAAATGGCTACTGGAGCAATTTTTGAAACGTAATATTCCGTAAATACTTTTAGTGACAAGGACTCATGATTTACCATTCAGTTTAACAGGAGAAGGTTGCAAATAGGTTCAGGCCAAATCAAAAGAGGCTTGAAGTATTTAGTTGCAATTTAATGAATAAAAAACTAAGCAAAATATTTATACCAGAGAGTGGAGATACTTTTTAATTAAAATAAAAGAATAATCAAATGAGCAATTATGAATTGCACTTTTTCATGATTTCCATTTTAAAACAAATATTGCATATGTTCTAAGTCCCACACTGAGGCAGAAAAAACCATAAAATTGGTTGGTACTGCAGAAATCTCAATTTTTTTATCCCTTCTAGTTATAAATCTTACTATCCACAGATAGTTTCATAGTATATAAACATTTTTCTCACTTTTGGACTACTTGCCTGTCTTCAGTGGGTTATTTACTTACAGTCAAGTTAAGTAACTCTCAGACTGTAAAAAAAACCTAGAAAATAATGGGTAAAACCTTAATTTTTTTTCCACGTGTGGTTGCCAACAGTTTTGTCAAAAGATAACATTTTTTGTTGTGAGGTGCCTGGAATGACGCATGAGGTGGCCATTAGTGGTAATTATGACCTGGCACCTGTTTAGTGAGCTGTTATTTTTCTAATCTTCCACGGAAGCTCCTTCAGTCAAGGTCAAATTCCTTCAGTGTTTTCATCTTCAAGGAGCGTGGACAATGTGCCTCCTCTCCCCCCTGACAACTGATATTGTCACTTTACCGTGCAACCTCCTGCAATGTGTGCGTGTGGTGGAAGGAAACAACCGCGAAGAAAAGAACTTTAACATTCAGAGGAGAACAACATGTCAAAATTCCTTAAACCATGATAAATGTACCAAAATCATCCAGCTCTTTCCAAACAGTGGTGAGTGATGGTGATTTATGACTGTGGAGATTTTTCTTAAACTGGTAGTTTTTGCAGAAGAAAGAAAGGTCACTGTGAGTTAGGGTGTGCATAGTTTATCTTGTTCTCTGCAGTCTGCTGTTCCCTTTGAGGGAGGCTGTGCCAGATTAGAGTCCTACTCTGGGGGAGCACCATTAATAATCTTCATTATTGTCCTAACCTAAGGAAAAGGGACACATACACACGCACAAATCTTAACAAGCTCTGTGTTTGTGAACCTTTTGACACTACCACCTAAATAAAGCCAGTAATTCATAGATGAGAAAATCAAATCCCAGCAGGAGAAAGAATAGCTGATCCCTAAACTGAGCAAGAAAAAAAACAAATCCAAGAAGCTGAATGGAAAAAGAAAAAAGCAGCGATTTGCATTGTGTCAAAGAAACTGGGCAATCTTTTATGGGCAGCAGCAGTGCAAGCCCCCAAAAAAAGAAAAAAAAATATGATGGAAACTACTGAATGAATACGAAAATGGGAAAAAATGTTATTCAGCAATTACTGTCTCTTTCCTATAGGAAATAGCACAGCAAGCTTTGCTTTTCCACTGCTCACCTTAGAGAATTCTTATCTGCACCAAGCAGTGGGAAAAAAACCTTGGGTAAGGTCTGGGACTGAGACTTTGTATTTAATTTCTGCACCATCTGAGGATAGTAAGGCTTTCTGTGGTGTATTCTCCTGGAGTTCTTGGTGAAACAAAGACCATCGAAGCACCATGGGTCTGTCCAGCCCCTTGTTCTGCCTTTGATGGGTCAGTAACAAGAGAAGTTAAATGACCAGAAAAGCAGTTTTCGTGAGAAAAGTCACTTTCCAGTAATTCCCAAGTTCCTAGGCAAGAGGTGATCTCATATGGGGACTTCAATGAGAATTTTGTGCAATTTCCTTTGCTGCCATCCTACTGATAAATGGAAAGAGAGTCCTGGCTGAAAGAGAGGTCAAAGGAGAGCATGGCCAAGGAAAGGTTTAACAGATGTCTTTATGGGGGCTGGGAGGGTGGCTGGTGGAGATCTATAGACCTCTGGCTAAGAGCTGAGTAAATGAATCTTGTTAGCTTTAAAGGTAAGTGAATGGCCAGAGCTTCAAGGTTATTCAGAGAAAGAATCACTGTGTGAACTTGAAGTCACACAAACAAGCAAACAACTACCAAGAAATTATAAATACTTTCTAGATTCAGAATTAAATCAACTAAAAAACTTAGTACATTAGCTGTTGGCCCAAGCTTTGTTACTGCCTTTTACCGCACATACAAACCTAATTAAGATATTGCGCAGAATGAACCCAGAGTTTACTTAAGGATTTTGGGAATAAATTAAATTTCTTTGCCTGTGGATGTGTGTCTTGTGGTAAATTGGCTTTGGCTTTAAGCAAGGTTTAAACTATGACTGAAGATTTTCTTTTGCTTGGGGCACCTGTAAAAGGCTCTCTCCCATGTGGATTTTCCCGTCTATGCCAAGATTTATGCTTGTTTATTTTCCTGCAGTGGCAGTGCCTGTAAGATATGTCTTCTGCCTTCATGAAATGTAATTATCTATGAGGCTTCAGGCTTTTCTTTCATTTTGTTTAATGAGGTCAGAAATTACTGGCAGTGCACATACAGAAATACACAGGGGGAGACCACCTAGGCCTCATTTCCATGGGAAAACAGGGGAGTAATAGAACAGTTAACCAGAAAACCGACAGACAAATCCTCTACTCTGAGAAAAGCCAGGAGGTTAGTTTGAAGAGGTTGGTTTAAAAGGCTGTTTTCAAAGAGAAAGAGAGAACTTGAGAGCACAGTTCAAGGCAAAGTATTTCCTACTCTGCAGTCAGTGCAAAGCAGGGGACGATACACAAAGTACAGAGTGAAAGCGGGGGCAAGGACAGGATATGCAAAGCTTGTGGGATCAGTGGAAGATCCATCGAGCATCCATCTGCTCCAGGAGACAGATCTGCTGTGGGCACACCTTTTCTGCAACACAGTGTGTGCGAGGTGAGCCAGGTTGTCCCCCATCTGAGCGTGGTGGTTTTGGATCAGCAGGTGTGTGAGCAGAGAGCACTGACAGGGACCCATCCCACTGTCCATCCTTAAGGAGTAGAACCTACTGATGTGTTGTTTCCACGTTTCCCCACGAAAGTTGCCATGACTAATGTTTGCTTGAATATTCTCTTTTCAAATCTCTGGAGACAAAAAGGAAAGAAAAGAAAGGGGAAGGAAGGAAGGAAGGAAGGAAGGAAGGAAGGAAGGAAGGAAGGAAGGAAAGAAAGAAGGAAAGAAAGAAAGAAGGAAAGAAAAGAGGAAGAAGAAGAAGAAGAGGAAGAAGAGGAAGAAGAGGAAGAAGAGGAAGAGAAAGAACCATAGAAACCTTCAGTTCCAATATAATGAAGAATCTAATGTAAAGAAGCAGCTTTTCCCCATCTTTTCTCTGCTAGAAACAATTCTCACCAAATCAGATTTTCCGAAGCATAAACAAAGCCATGGACATCTCTCCAAACTTACCCAGCTTTTGTACACTTTGTTTGTGAGAATTCTGGCCACACAAGTATAAATAAACTTATAAATTGGGATCTGAACTCCTGAATCTCATGAGGATATGGCAGTGCATATAGGATCAGAGAGTGTTTGGGGTGGAAGGGACTCTAAAGATCCTCGAGTTCCAACTCTCTGCCATGGGCAGGGACACCTTCCACTAGACCAGGTTGCTCCAAGCTCCATCCAGCCTGGCCTTGGACACTTCCAGGGATGGAACATCCACAACTACTTTGGACAACCTGTGCCAGGGCCTCACCACCCTCACAGGGAAGAATTTCTTCCTAATATCCAATCTAAACCTACTCTCATTTTAAAGCCATTTCCCCCATAGTATCCAGACACAATTGTGGCTATGAAAAGAATTTCCTCACCTCCACAAATTCATGCTCTTAATCAGCCTCATGTAGAGGTAGGATCAGTGAAAGCACTCTCCATGCCCAGAACTGTTTTTGATAGAAAAGAATGAGATAAAGTCAGTATTATTTCAAGACTGTGATTTTCAGAGCAGTTTTCAGATGGTATGAACACAGAAGAATCAGTCGGTCTGCATTTAAATAGTAATTACAGATATTAATGTCTACTTAGCTGCATTAGGAAAATAAATGTAATGGCTTTTCCTGCCAGGAGGATGCTTCACATGATGGATCACTTTGCTGATGTGACTAAATATCTTTCTGATATTGACTGACAAAGAGAAGGAGAAAAAACATGAGAAAACTCTTCTGGCTGCTATAAAACATCCAGAGAGGGAGTTCAGGGGTGTGGCAGCATAGAACAGAATTCGCACCTTCAGAACTGACACAAAGAGCACTTCCGAAACAGCCAAGTCTTGTCAGCAAGAGCTGACAGGCAAACAAAAGGGGTTGTTTCTTTAACTTGCAGGTGTCTGCAGGTCTACCTGTCCTTCTGGAACAGACAGACAGTTCTTGGCATGCTGAGGCCAAGGAGAGATGTGCTTTAATATTTGTGTCTTGGGTGTGTGCAGCAGCTGCTCCTCACCTGGACGCTCTTGCTAGGAAGTGCTCCAGTCTATATTCACAGAGGAGGAGGCTCCAGCCTGGACACTTTTGCTCACACACCACACTTGCATCCCAGGTGAATCTGCTCTTGGACCTGTTTGCTGATCTGTTGGCAGGTGAGATGCAGGAGTGGGATAGATTTGGTTGCATTGGTTTCTGCAATATAGTGGATTTTCAGATGTTTTTCATCTCCCTCTGAAATAGATGGGGACATTTTTTCGTTCTAAGATCCTCAACTGTATTAACTTGATCTTTATTACTTCCAAGGAAGCCCAGGATGACTCACTGAGAAGTTTACCCTAAAGGCATCTAAAGCTGGGTGACTCCTGCCATAGACCTCAAAAGCATTCAGTGTTTCAGCACAGGTTTATTATCCTTGGTCACTCACTGGCCATGGACTGACAGTCCAAAATTGATTTGCAGGAGAACCAGAGTGGGAGTTCCTAGGGCACTGCTGTTGGGTTTTTTGTTTTGTCTTGTGGGGGTTTATTAACCACATGACACTGCTTCTGGTTGTGATTAGGTCACTGCTTGAGAACATGCTCTCTTGCTGGTTTCTTTGCATCTTGATGCCTCAGACGCCCCTCTCCACCATCTTTATTTGGACTGCAAACCTCTCAAGCTAAGAATATTTTGTCTTCACTCATCATTTGATACTTTAATAACAAGCTTATTTCATATCTCTTTATTGCTTCCTTCTGGTGAGTGACTCTGCGGGTGATTTTTTGGTGACTAATTGTGATGCCCTTAGAGCAAATCGTGCCCTGGGTGCTGGAATCAAGGAAGCCCTGATTTGATTATCTGCTTGGAGAATGGGGGTGGGAGCTCCTGCTTTTGCATTCTCAGATGTTTAACATGAACTTACAACTTCTGAAGCTTTAGGAACATTTATAGCCTCTCTTTCTTGTGGAGGTTCCATGAGTCTGAGAGGTAATGAGCTCATCTTGCAGATCCTCGTTTCCATTAAATTTCTGACAACTTGCTGTCTTTGAGACCTCTCCCTCTGTATCAAATTGGATGGATTCTGTCCAAAAAGGGGAAAGATCAGCAGAGAGACACACACACAGAGCATAGAAACATACACTTTGCTTCTTAAAGAAACCAACTGTCTGTCCTTTGCAGAGATATTCTTGGCCAGTGCCCACCCCAGTAATTTTCTCTTTTGTACTTTTTCTGGTTTAAAACAGCAAATCCTTATGAAATTACACAGAAGAGGTCTGGAAAACTCTGCTACCCCAGGCAAAAGAATTTGCTATAATTTATAATCCTCTCAGGATCATAGTTCCAGTCTTTTAGATGCACAGAAGAAGGTGCCTTGCCTCTCAGGTGGAGAATACATTAACTGTTATCATCCCTCTGGCTTTAGAACAGGCAGACTTCAATTAAAACCAGTGCAGGATATAGAAATTAGCATTTCCTTTTTAGCTTGTTTTAGCTTCTGTCAGGCAAAGCTCTTGGATGCTGTGAGAATATTTGCCAAGATGTCTCTTGGGGACCAATTTGCAAATCAATGGGGATGCTGGTGGCATACACCTGTATGCTTTTATTATCCAGCCCCTACGGCACAGGTCTGCTTGGCAGAATGTAATTTGAGTGCCACAGGTTTGCTGTGAATCAACAGGATAAAATGGATTGTCATGCACTAATTCTTCAGGTCCCAATTATCTGACCGTAGTGCTCTGAAAAAATAGAGAGAAAAGAAGACTGAGACAGAGACATGCAAGGAGATGTAGGGGGAATACATGAGTACGCACAAAAGTGTGGTTTTATATAAGGCCAGAGTGTGAAATTAGGTGGTTGTAGTGATGAGATTTGGAAGGTGGGAGCTCTGTTACCATTAAGAGGATGGTGATAATGTATCTTTCATCCACATAATGATTCAGTCAGCTGCTCATCTTCTGAGATCCTGATTTCAGGACTGAATTTATATTTTATCCTATAGAAGATCTAGGGAAAAGGCTGGCTAAAAATTACATAGAAGTCAAATCTTAAATTCTCCTATTCGCTGTGAGTAGTAAGGAAGCTTTGCTTCCCCACCTGCCCTAGTATCCCTAAATTTTTCTATTACCTGGGAAAACCCATATTCAGAAGGAATAAATATGACTAAAGTTTTACGGAGATAGCTGAACCGTGGAGATGTCACACAAGACTAGTTTTGATATTGTCCTTTTTCACCCGGGTTCACTGTCCTGTCTCACTGAACACCTTTTAAAAATCTTGCTGGATTTCAACCAGATTTGAATCAGGTATAGACATTTGGAGGTAATTAAATTCCTACATGATTCCTAAGAGCCCATCAGAGATGCCCAAACCGATGTTTTCCCTGGAAGTCTGGCAGAACTCAGTGCATCATGTCCAGCCTGGACAAATGGTCAGCTCATATGTTAAGAAGACAGAATTCCTTATTTTCACTTTTCTCCTCACAGGTTACTCGTGCTGATGGTGGTGGTGCTGCACAGTGGCCTCATCCTGCACATGTTGTGGAGCAGTCAGGAAGGTGCAGTTAATGTGGGTAATTAAGGATATTTGTTTCTCACAAGAAAAACCTCCATGGAATCCAGCTCACCTTCTTTTTGCCAGTCACTGTTCATAGTGTTGTTTTTACGGATCTGGTTTGGTTTGGGACCCAACTATTCCGGGCAATGTTTCAGCACAAACCACAGACAGACTCCAACCTCCTGACCTCAGTGGCTCTGCCCACATTCTTCAAAGCTGATGGGCACCCTCTTAACATGTAGCTCCCTTCTAAGATTGTGTTTCTTATCCCTTTTGCAAAGATAATGGTTGAGTGACCATGGTTTGCTTAGGAGGATTAAAGAAAATGTTATATATGCACCTGAAACTCTCTCTTCTGACATATCTGCTTATCACCACTCAGAGACCAGCCATCCACAAAGATAATTTTGGCGTGACCGAGAAATATTTTAGCTTTATAAAGAACAGCTGATTTTTGTTGCTTACTTTATATTTATTTTGATCATAAAACGTCTGTGGCCAGAGCTTGTTAAAAATATTCAGAAGTCTGCATTCACAGACACCAAGCCTATTATTCATATTTTTAAGTCTCTGAATTATCTTTCCATGAAGTGTAGATACAGAGTCTAAGGTTTTTTTGTTCCCATTCAAACACTGGAACCACTGTGGTTCTTGGGAGATTTTAATTCCTTTTATGTCCTCGGATGAATAATCCACTCTAAATCAATGTGTTTGCTCTAAATCAGAAACCAGTGAGGGGAAGTCTCTTTCTATGAGACAACCTCAGCTGTGCAGGGTGGCAGCCAAATGCCATTAGATTTGCTCCGTGTACCCTCTCCCATCAAACAGAAGCCAACAGAATGGGAATTATCTCCTCAGCTAATGGTTAAAACCTACTGCTGGGTGCAGATACCAGTGACTCAAGAGCTCTTGGACACTTTCCCCCCGTCCTTTCCAGAGGAACGTAGTGATACCTCAGCCACCAGGCTATGGAAGTGGAGGATATGGATGTACAGACAGGACAGCAATTAACGGCCTAAATCCAGGGTTCTGTTATAACTTGAGGCCCTTTGGAAGATCCACCCTAATCTTAAACTCTCTGTATTACATAAACTCAGCTATTTAAGACAGGCCTGACAGATATGCCAAAGGACAGGAGAGATGTGTTTTTCTGGAATGGCGGGTTGAAAGAGGAATTAATCCCTTACAGCATCTACAATGTCACTACACATCTGTGTAAGGCCGCTGAGTTCCACCCACTGGATCTGGGCAGGTCACTCCAGATGTGGATCCAAAGCCAGACTCCTCCAATGTGTGGCAGCTGTTTAAGGTCGAGTTTGCTGACGATTTTCACCAGTCTGTGGTTTGAAGACCTCAGCAGGTGAAATGAGTTGCCCTGCCCTCTGTGGGCAGGGATGCCAGGAAAGTCTCACCTGGCTCTGGCATAAATTTTTAACTCCCTAAGCTCCTTAAAAATGGTATTTATTAACTTCAAAGGTTTCAAAGATTTCTATTTTCTTTACAGACTCATCCTTAATGGATGATATAATAACAATATTATGGACAGGCCTGATCTTTTGCAACACAGACAATTCCAAAATATTGGCAAATGAAAAGAGAAATTAAAGAACACTGATAGAAGCCCATGTTGTGCTCAGAAAAGCAGACTGTGAGACTAAAAAATTTGCCTCCAAAAATTGTGTAGAATGCGAGTGAAATCTCAATGCGTCAGGAATTCAGATACCAGTGTGATAAGCACAACGTAAAAATGGAACCAGAGAGCAACAAAGTGGAGCCTTGCATGAATCACTGAAGTCTCCTATTAGACTTGCAAGCAAAACACATATTAAACTGCATTGCAAAACTATCATTTGTAATAAAAAGTACCAGATGAATTTGGCTGTTAGTTGTTGTAGATGCACTATGTTGTACCAATTTCCCTTATTTTTTGAAAATTAACATCCTTTGACACTCCTGGCATTTTAATTTTGTGTCCTGCCATATGTGTTACTTATTCATTCATTTTTAGCCCCCACCATCAACATCAACACATGACCTTCTCAGATGAGAGTCATATATTTTTTAATTTATTTTTCTGCTGTAGAAGGATTTTTCTTGTTTTCCTTCCATGAAGTTTGTAGTTATAGCTTAGTCCTTTCATGCTAGTGCTGGCACTTCTAATGTGTGTCCCCTGAATTTATGTGGATCTAAATGAACAACTGCACTGAAGCATCTCATAAGCTTCTATATTTTCATTTTAGATTTACTACTGGTAATTACATGCTGTGCATATAACAGAGGATCTAAAATCAATTGTGCGCTTTACATTTTACTGGGTACTTATTAATTTCAATATCTATCTCAATTTAATTGACATTTCCTGCATAAATAAATGCAGCTTTTTTTTGCAGGATGCAGCAATAATCCATTAGTGACATTTATGAATATTTTTTAAATGACTGGTGATGCCATGAAGTGAAAAAAATATCGAAATATGGGATGATTGATGAGGCACTCATTGCCTTTGAGAACTGACCTGTCCTCTAAATTTCTTCCTTCCATTGTTTTTGCACTGTGAGTCCCAGAACAACATGTTCTTGAAATGCAGAAATGATGTTATTAGGGTGGGTAGTCTCCTCCTTTACATTCCTTTCGCCATGTTTGAAGGGTTTTGCTTGATTACACAGTGGAATTGCTGAAGGTCCTGATAAGTCAGGAGGAGGATGATGTATTTCACCACATGACCAGGTGCCAGGGACATCTGGGGATGTCACACACTGCTGACCACTGCCCTGCACAGGACACCCCAAGAATCCCGCCACGTGCCTGAGAGCACTGTCCAAACACTCCTTGAGCTCTGCCAAGCTTGGTGCTGTGACCACTTCCTTGGGAAACTGTTCCAGTGCCCAATCACCATCTGAGTGAAGAATTTTTTCCTAATATCCAACCTAAACCTCCCTGACACAGCTTCAGGCCATTCCCTGACACAGCTTCAGGCCATTCCCTTGGGTTCTGTCACTGGTCACCGCAGAGAAGAGATCAGTGCCTGCCCCTCCTCTTCCCCTCATGAGGAAGTTGTAACTGCAGTGAGGTCCCCCCTCAGTGTCCTCTTCTCCAGGCAGAACAAAACAAGTTATTTCAGCTGCTCCTTGTATGGCTTTGTCTCTAAACCCACCTCTGAGTCTGCTCAAAGTTTAACACAGTGCCAGTGTCAGCTGCCAGCAGCAGATGGGAGTGACAATCTTCTTTTCATTGTTAAGTGTATGCCTGTTTGCTGTCTTGGGGAGATGGATGGATCCATTTGAGCATAGGTTTGGATTCGTGTTTAATTGACATTGAGGACATAAATGTCTGATTCTTTAAGTCCCAATTAAAATAGAAGCATTACAGTGTGGTAGGAATTGTAAATCATTAATAACAATGCACTCCAAGCACCCCTGAGGGAAGTCTGCATTTCTTTCTGGGCACGTTTTTTTCATAGCTTCACAGAATCACAGAATGGTTTGGGTTCAAAGGAACCTTCAAGATCATCCTGTTCCACCCCCTGCCATGGGCAGAGACACCTTCTACTAGACCAGGTTGCTCAGATCCCCATCTAACCCAGTTTTAAACACTTCCAGGGATGTGGAGTCCACAGCCTCTCTTGGCAACCTCTTCCAGGGCCTCACCATGCTTATAGTCAAGATTTTTTTTCCTAGTATCTAATCTAAATCTGTCATCAGTTAGTTTAAAACCATTCTCCCTTGTGCTATTACTATCTGCCCGTATAAAAATTTGCTCATGTTTTTCCTAAGAACTCTTCAGCTATGACCAAGGAATGCTATTACTCCTCTTGCCAGGGTCTTCCCCCAAGTCCCTCCTGTTTTTCACAGACCAGCGCACCCCTGAAACACAGGCAATGTCCAGCCATGCAGCACCTGTGAGAGCTGTGTCTCATGGGAAACCACGGTGGGCTTGTCACACTGGATGACCAATTGTCGCTTCTCCTCAAGTGTGTAGATGTAGAACCGGGGACTTGGCTCATCTTTAACATGGAGACAGTGTGAAAATACATCTTCTCCCTTCCTAATCACTGCCGAGGGAAAGACTGTCCAAGGTACTATTCACTTGGTCCATTTTAGACATCTGCTTCTGATAAAAAGCTGAGTGATGCTGTTGGCACACCTGAAGGACAAGATGCCATCCAAAGGGACCTGGACAAGCTCAAGAAATGGGCCCATGGGAATCTCATGAGGTTTAAGAGGACCAAGTGCTGGTGCTGTACCTGGGTTGGGGCAACCCCTGGTGTCAGTCCAGGCTGGGGGATGAACAGATCAAGAGCAGCTCTGCCAAGAGGGAACTGGGGGTGCTGGTGGATGAGAGGCTGGACATGACCCAGCAATTGTGAACTCGCAGTCCAGAAAGCCAAACCTCTCCTGGGCTGGATCCAAAGCTGCGTGGGCAGCAGGTGAGGGGGGAGTCTGCCCCTCTGCTCTGCTCTGGTGAGACCCCAACTCTAGAACTGCACCAGTTCTGGGGTCCCAGCACATGAAGGACATGGAGCTGTTGGAGCGAGTCCACAGGAGGCACCAAGTTGATCAGAGGGATGGTTTCCATGAAAAAGCTTTTCACACTGCTCCTTGCTGGGAGTTGGCTCCGTGTTTCTTGTCTACAAAGAGAGTCAGTGCAGGTAAGTCAGGTGCAGACTGATATTTAGCAGATATTTCCTGGTCTAAATGATGTAAGCAAGGACACTCCTAAATCTGCAACAGAGGCAGAAACTGAAAGAATTTGTTTCAATCCCTAGATCTGGAAAGTTACAAAAATAACTAATTTAAGTTTTATTCCCATGCCAGTAATTAGGAGATACATCAAATATGTGAATAATACCTGCATTTCTAGTTAAGCTGTCACAGGTGGCCTTACCTCTACCCTCTCTGCTCTCACACAAGCTCAGTGATATTAGCTTTAACTACTGTTTTCCAAAATTATAGCTGCTCAGACTTTTACCTGCTGTCACCAAGAGCAAGAACCTGTGAATTTTGTGGTGGACGAAAATTCAAGACCTCAGATTCTGCAGAGGTAATTCTCAGCAAATTATAACTTAGGGCTCTTGTTTCTTGTTTTTGTATTTTCATTTTTCAAACCTTTGAACTCAGTTGCTCTAATGGCTGTGGAACACTTGCCACATGCATTCTGAGGTCTGGTCTCCCAAAAGAAAATTCAGAAATGGCTGGCAATCCAAGGAAGTTCAGCTGAGGAATTATTAAGTTACATCTCAATTAGTCATTCATTAACAAGCTGTCCTTGCCTCTCACTTAGCAGAATTAGCAGAAGTCATTAGTTTCTTTCAGCTGTGACCATATTTCCCAACATATGTGGATGATACGCAGTTGGTTTGAAAGGGAACTCAGCAATGTGGAAGTCAAGAGGAGAGTTTTTCCTGAGAAAATGAGGTGGCATTGCACACCAGACAGGTCACATTTCCACTGACAGCAGAGAAGAGACTGAGAGAAATGGGAAACTTGTGGGTGTCAACCCTTGCACGCAAATTCCCCCTTCCCCTGTCCTGTTCCACTCCTCTTCCCAGCAAGAGTTTGGGAAATTTTCTCTCAGGAGGCTGAGGTGGAGAGCAGCAGCATTTCAAACACATGAAGGATGAAGCCAGTGCCCTTCTCAGCTGCTGGCACTGATTTGTGAGGGTACCCCTGTATGGGGCAGAGGGGTGGCAGGATGTGTGTGAGCCTCAAGGCCAGGTACAGGTAGAAGGTTACTGCCACATCTGCATCTTGGAATGGGGAAAACCCACAGGGAATGCTGCATCCTGAAAATCATCACTGCCTGGGCCGCATGGGATGCCCACGTGATAATCTCAGACACTTCAGCAATTTGTCTGTGTAAAGTTCAGGAGCTCAGCTTGGAGGTCAATATGGGCAATAAAGGGCAGATGTCCGAGGCATTATGGTCCCCTAGATAAAGCCTCAAATGTTTTTTTGGAGAGGAGGATTAAGCTCTCAAATCTGTATGATGCTTTAGACAACTTCTCCTTAAAATTGCTCCAACATCACCTTGTCTGTCTGTCTGTGTGTCTGTTGGCCTCCCAGGCCTTAATCTCAGCTGGAACAGCTCAATATTATGGTCAAAGAAATCATAATCAAGAATTTTTCACTCCAAACCAAGATGTCAAAGCCTGATCATTCACGGGTAGTGTCCAGACAATACCAGTGAACCTCTTGGAGTATGACAAATACCACTGTGACTTTGGGAGCTGAGATCTCATTTATTTCAATTTACTGCCTGGCTCCTGAAGATCAGACACTGTTTGACCCTCCTCACTTTGTCAGGCAGCTTCTCTACTTGACACTGTCCAGTGGGAATTGCCACAGGTTATCCAAAAGGCACTCTCTGAGGCTTTCATTTTAATCTTCATTTAGACAGAGAGACAGAGGATTGTCCATGACCCACTTTGCTGACTGAAGAGAGCTGGAGATACCCTTCACTGAGGAGGGAAGTGCAAAGGGAATTGGAGACAAATAGAGAATGGTTTCAGATTGAAACAGAGCAGAGTTAGATTAGATATTAGGAGAAAGTTCTTCCCTGTGAGGGTGGTGAGGCCCTGGCACACGTTGCCCAGAGAAGCTGTGGCTGCCCCATCCCTGGAAGTGTTCAAGTCTGAATAGGTCTTGGAGCAACCTGGTCTAGTAAAAGATGTCCCTGCCCACGGCAGGGGGGTGGAACAAGATGATCCTGAAGGTATCTTTCAACCCAAACTATTTTGTGATTCTGTGATATAGATCTACACACATGTACGGCTCTGCTGCAGGCCTGAAAAGTGAATGACACTGGTTTAAAGTTGTCACTGTTATGGCATGGAGCTGTCACTGATCAAGAAATTGTTTTCCACTCAGAGAGAGCAGAGTGACTTTTTGTTGGAAAAACAGAGCACCAAAATGAGACCTTTCCCAGTGTAGAATGAGTTTTGTCTCTGTAAGGCCGGTTGCTATTTCTGTCCTCCTGCTAGCTCTGGAAGCCAACAGTATTGCCAGGCATTAGACTCAGTGATCCTTGTGTGTCCCTTCCAACTCTGGGTGTTCTATTCTCTGATTAAATGATCTTCTCTTTCGGAGGCTTGACAAATGGAACATCACAAAACCAGGAGCAAAGATACACAGCCAAGGGTCGGAGGCCAGAACACAAGATATTTGCTGCCCTCTGCTCTCTGGAAGCACAACACAGGGAAAACCAGCCCAAATCATTGAGGGAGGGACTTTGTCATGGCTTGAGAGGTTGAACTGGGATGTTTCTCCATTTCAAGCTTTTGAAGCTGTGCAATAGCATATAACCATTGCCAATAGACACAAAAATTACAAAAAGAATGTAGAAATCACAGTGGAACTTGCCCTGGTACCATTTCTGTTGGCGGGCACCCCATACTTGACCCTTTAGGACTTGCCGTGGGTTTTCACCTTTCCCTTTCCCCCCAGGGGCACAACCCCAAACCTTGGCTGCCACCAGATACAGTTTTGTTTGTGCTGCTGAGGAACTTTGATCTGTGTCTGCTGCCTACTGTGAACAGCTCAGTTTGGGGTGAAACCAAGCTCAGCTGTGATACCAGGCAGCCAAATCTCAGTCAAAGGAACGTGGCAGGTGGAGGTGAACGATACCAAGAGCTGGACAGTGGAGGGAAGGCTGTGGAGAGAAGCAGTGGCTCTGAGCAGGTCAGCACTGCAGGACTAACAAATCTTTGGGAATATGCTGACTCACAGTCTTGTGGTTTTACAATGTCTTTTGGTTGCTCTCATCACTCTCACTTCCAAGAGATTAATGGATTTGTCCCCACAAGCTTCCAGGGAAGGTTGTGGTGTGTGCTGCTACCCCTGTTCAGCAGGTGCAACAAGAGAGGCATTTCATAGTGGGGAGATTTAACTGAGGTCGCAAAATTCATTGAAGTCAAGCCCTGAGACGGAAGCTGACCTTTTTGCATCTCTTTGAAATGGTTCCTTACAGCTGACCCTGTCGAATCAGTTCTCAGGGTTGTAAGATTATGTGTTTAAGCCTTGTATTGAAATGTTCCTTAAAAAAGAGAATTGTCACCAATAGCTAAAGCATCTTTCACACCAGGACATGCAGGGCTGAAGACATGGAGGAAATGCAAACATCAGGTGCCCAGATTTTTTGCAGATATAGGTACTTTAATAAACACTCTGTAAATTATGTTCTCATTATGAACCTAGGACATTAATTTTAAAGTTCAAATATGCAAAGTATTTCTTTTTTTGGCCAAACTGAAGAAATATTATGGACAAAACCCCCTCCTTTTTTAAAGGTGGAGACTGTTACAGTTACGAGCAGGACAAAATGGCCTGGTGGCAGATACAGTGGGCGAGGAGAACATTTCCATTTGGAAAGATTCCTGTTCCTGTGCATGCCTCCTACTGTTTCAGTGATTTGCAGAAAAATTAGGAGGAGTACTTACCTACTGGCACCCCAGTTCCATTCTTAAAGAACAAAAAAGAAAGAACTCTCTTTAAAAAATGTATTGTGAAATATAGATATCCACTTCTGTCTAATTTTTCATCCACCTAGTTTAGAAACTGGCTGAAATTTCAGAGGAAAAAAGCAGTTGTATGTGAATCCTACCCTAAAATTAAAAAAAAAATTAAAAAAGAAGAAGTGGGGAATAGTGCACTGATTTCACTAGAAAAACATATATTTTTAAAAATTGGTACTTTTTTTTCTGGTATCAACTTGAAGATGAGGAATGGAGAAATCTTTCCTCTTCTGCTGGGTGGTATGGAAAACCCAACTCAGCAAGACTCAGCACAGTTCTCAGCTTTGTTCATCTTTTTGTTTATCCCTTAGCACTTCCAGATGCCTTTTCCCCATCTACAGAGTTCCAAAAAACCCCACCACCCTTCTCTCCTGGATGTATTTTATCTGTAAGCTCCTCTGGGCAGGAATTTTTCTTACTTCTGATGTTCTGTAAGTAGGAAATGGACGGAGTGGATTCCCCAAACAGACATTTATAACCAAGAGATTTTACCTTAGTCCATTATATAATTATTTGATGATATAATTCAAATGTGACTCAACGGGAAGAAAAGTTGTCGTAGATGAACCAGGTTGTAGGTAAAACCTGTGGATATATTTACCAGTCTGTCCCAATTTGGCAGCACCAGGTTTCACCCAGTCCAAGATGCCAGGCATGAAATGGGCACTAACAATTGGAAGATGAAAAGCAGGCAAAGCAAACCAGCCACAAATGTGGAATGAATATGGAGCAGCCTGGTTGCACGCCAGACTGAAACAAGATTTCACCTGCTTTTCAATGAATTACAAAGTTAAGCCACTCCAGTAGCAGTCGGGAGTGACAAAGAGAGAGCATCTCATATCTGTCCAGAAATATTGCATTTTACGGCCACATTTTTTTAATGGAAATTGAATGTTTTTCCGTAGTGCTGATGGGACCCAGCCATCCTCCAGAGGTGCTGGGCGTACACAAGAGGTTCTGAACACGACCATTCCCTGCTGACACACTGTTTGCCTCCGTGCCACACAGTGACTTATGCAGGGCCTTGCACTCATCAGTCCTGGTTCGTTTCACATCCATCTCTGGATGGGAGAGGGAGGGATCCCTCTGACAGGTTGATTTTGAATTGCTTCCACAGCCTGGGCTGACACCCTGTTTCTGAGGTGATTCATACAGTAGCTCAGTGGAAGCTGATTTATAATGCAATGTGGTCTAAAATGATTTTGCTTGCATCTTGAAGTGAGCATCCATCCATCAACGCAGTCAGAGTCACTCTGCTGGCCCCTGCAAGTGCTCCTGGCAGGTGGCTTTGCTATGAGGCTTCTCTATCCTGTTCACACACATTTTTTAAACTATCCAATTAGAATTAGTTAGAATGCCAAGTTTTCAGCTTAAAAAGCTCATCACAAAGGGCCTCGGCCTCTGAATCCTTCTGGAATTGCATTTCATCTGCTGGGGAAATCATCGGAATGATATTTTTGGAAGTGTTTTAGGGTATCAAGGTGTGTCATCTTTGTACTAATTTCTCAGGTGTGCTCACACGGAGAGACAGGCACACAGAGTGATAGTGAGCAGGGACCTGGCTCTCAGAAGCATTAAAACTTCTGCAAACCCCAATGAATGTTAAACATTTGAGTCTCTATTACATCTGAATGCATTTTTACAGGCTTTTCTTCTCTCTTTCTTCTTCCAAAGAAAGATAAAAATGAAATCAATACATCTGAGGATGAGGATTGTAAGGTTACTTTAAAATCAACCAGTTTAGAGTGTGGTTGTTCTGCAAAGATTACTGCCTGATGGAGTTCTTGTTTGCCATTGCTTTCGACTAATTTGTGAGCATTTTCAAACTGAGTAATTTCTAGGAAGGCATTGTCATGACAAAACATTGTCCTTGAACTGAACGACTTAGAGTTTAAAAAATAGTGAGGAAAAGAGATGGATAAAAAAATAAATATTCTCACTGTAGGAGTGTCCTGTTGGAGCAAGTCCTGAGGAGACCATGAAGATTATTAGAGGGATGGAACACCTCTCCCACGAGGAAAGACTCAGAGAGTTGGGGTTGTTCAGCCTGGAGAAGAGAAGGCTCTGGGGAGACCTTAGAGCTCCTTCCAGTGCCTAAAGGGGCTCCAGGAGAGCTGGAGAAAGACTTTGGACAAGAGATGGAATGACAAGACAAGGGGGAATGGATTTAAATTGACAGAGGACAGGTTTGGAAAAAATATTAGGAAAAAATTCTTTCCTGTGAAGGTAGCGAGGCCCTGGCACAGGGTGCCCAGAGAAGCTGTGGCTGCCCCATCCCTGGAAGTGTCCAAGGCTGGGTTGGACAGGACTTGGAGCAAACTGGGATAGTGGAAGATGTCCCGGCCCATGGCAGGGGGTTGGAATTGGATGATCTTGAAGGTCCCTTCCAACCCAAACCATTCCATGATTCTAAGATTTCTACAGGACATCTGCCCTGCAAACGCTCATCTAAGCTGGGATGAGATGCAATGGAATTTCTCTTTCTATCACCAAGATCTGTGCATGGCTCCAAGCGCAAATATCACAAACTCCTGTAATCTTCATTGGGTTTCTCAAGCCCACAGAAGACTGGCATGACTCTCCTGATTCTTTGGGATCAAAATGCTACTCCAGACTTAGCACTGAGCACACTCAAACTCCACACTTTTATTTACTTCTTCAGTTAAAAATGTGATGCTGAAAAGGAAAGAGGGAGCCTGGATAATGTGAGACGGGTAGAAAAAAATGTTCAGTATCTCAGTTTACCAAGAATTGTGGATGGGAGAAATATGGATTAAAGCATTTTTTTTTCCCCCTGGAACTTGTGAAATGTTGAAGCCCTGTGTTGAGGCAGGAGCTAATTTGCTGTGCCAGGCTCTAGTAAGGGCAGAATTACATCCTCTGACTGTGTGAAGAAGAAAGTCACTTTTTATGCTCATGCATCAAGGGTTTCAGACTTCTGTGAGCAAAAGCAGGAGCTTTACCTCTCTCAGAGAGTTCTTTTTGCACACAGAGCTCCCTGGCTGGTGCACTGTACCTCCCTCCATTTTTACCTCAGTAGGAAAAATCAGGGAAATATCCTCGTTCAGTTTTGTAGAGACTTTCACCACATTGTAAGAAAACACTTCTCAGACCCTTTCTGAGCACTGCGGCTGGTCAGAGGGTTGATGCTGAAGATGAGGAGCACTTTATCTTTTATTTTTTACATTATTAGGAAGAAGAAGTTGCCCATTCACTTCTACAGAAAGTAGTTTAATCAGCTGTTATTGGCTGGGTAGGTAAAGCTAACCAGGGTGTCTGGATGTCTTTCCACAAATAAACTCAGATCCAGTGGAGGATGTGGCACAGTCACATTTTTCTCACTTCAGTGTTTCTGAATGTAAGGTCACTAACCCCTTGAATTTATCTGTATTCTCCAAGATGGGTAACCCCAGGGAGCTGTTTTAACTTCCCACAGACTGAACACAGAACTGGAAATAGAAAAGACAGAAAAAAAGGAAAAAGGATCTTCCCACCAACACAGTGAGACAGTCAGGAAAAGTCAGGAACTCAGATTCATGTGGCTAAAGCTCAGAGTCAGGACCATGTGTGGGAACACACAAAATATTCAACTGCCTTGAGAAAACACTGCCAGAATTGCAGTGAAAATTAAATTTCTCCCTTTTTCTCCCTTGTGGGTGTCTGAAAGGGCCGCTTCTGCAGCAGATCTCTTTTCAGGCTCCATAACTCATCCTGTCCCTGGTCCCTGTGTGGACACAGCTGGGAGGAAGCTGAGCTCAGTCCAGTTCCAGGGTAGAAAGGGCAGTTGTCACTGGGGATGATGCCTGCAATTATCCCTACCTCCATAGCTCTGCTTGTTCATGAAGAACTTGCTTGAAAAATGATTTGTAATTATTCTTCTCCTGGCTGCTTGTGCTGTAATTATTAATCAATCTTCATTTTAATGTGATCTGTACTTCCTTCCTGGTTAATATTTTAAATTGATATTGTGTTGTTTTTGTAATTATTAATAATGATATTGTTATTTGAGCATGATGATTGTGATTAGAGGTAAATGCAATTTCCCAAAGGAATATTATTAAGCTAAAAATACCAGCTTCATCAATTTTTATAATTTATGGCGGCATCTTTGCAATTAATTGAGAAAGCAATACTTCAGATTAAAATACAGGATTTATGGTCCAGCATTTTTCTGAGCACAAACCTCCCATTATATTCATAAAATCTGGAGGAATGGTTAAATGCACTGGTTTAAGACCAGTTTGTTGGTCATACTTTGGCTCACTGTTGCTAACTGATGTGCCTAACCATGTTTCTTCTTCAACAAAGTAAGTTTCTAAAGGAAGTGTCACAAAAGAGAGCAGAAAACTTCGGTCCACACAGCTCAGGCTCCACGTTTCAATTTTTTTACCCCACTCTGGACCATCTGTGCAATACTCTGCATCATGCAGTGACATCTCGTGTCTGGAACACGTACTGCAAAGAAAACTCTGACAAATGTCTGCCCAGGACATCAGGCAAAGACTGGAATAATCACAGAATCACAGGATGGTTTGGGTTGGAAGGGATTCCTTCAACATCATCTCATTCCACTCCCTGCCATGGGCAGGGACAGCTTCCACCATCCCAGGTTGCTCCAAGTCCCATCCAACCTGGCCTTGGACACTTCAGGGATGGGGCAGCCACAGCTCCTCTGGCCAACCTGTGCCAGGGCCTCAGCACTCTCACAGGGGAGAAATTCTTTCCGCTACCTAATTTAACCCACTCAAATGCCATTCTTCCTTATCCTTGAAGTTTGCAACAAATTTGCCATGAAAAAGCAGAAAAGCTCAGAGCTCAGTGCTCTAAATTAGTGTTGCCTCCAAATACTTCAAGACTCTGTGGAAAATATCTCCTAACCATGGCAGACACTGTTTCAGGCTCTATGATTTACTCAGCTCTAAGTCTCGGAGATACACAAAATGTGCTTCATATTTTTTGTGTCAAATTACCCCAAGCTTTGGACAGCTCACATTTGGATGAGTATTTAAAAGTCATTCTGAAGATTCTTTCTGTGTTGCTTGGGAAAATGGGGCTTAAAAGGCAGAAGAGATGCAATATCATAGAATCATGGAATCACAGAATCATTAAAGTTGAAAAAGACTTCCAAGATCATCAAGTCCAACCTTTGACTGAACACCACCATGCCTACTAAACCATATTGTGAAATGCCACATCTACTCATTTTTTGAATACTTCCAGGCCTGGTGACTCCACCACTTCTGTGGGCAGCCTGTTCCAATGCTTAAACACTCTTGCAGCGAAGAAAATGTTCCTAATATCCAACCCAAACCTCCCTTGAAATATAAACACTGGTGAATATAATTTAAATATTTAGAAACTAGCAAAAACATCTGGCTGTGCTTTATATTGGGGAGTAGTTCTGCTGCAGTATGAAACAAAGATGAGGACTTGGGACCTCTTACAGAGACAGCTACATGAGCACAGTGACCAGTTTTAGATCTTCTCAGAGCAGTTTGGAATCGAAATGATGAGGCCTAACTGGTAGGCAAAGAGAAATCAACAGCAGACCATGGTGCATAGAATAAGTTACATGCCACAGCTAGGACTGGCAGATTTATTTTATCATTTGTGTGTAAGGACTAAAGTGATGTTTACTGGCAATCGCATGCAGAAAGTTCTTATATATTCCAGGTTTGTGATGTCTTTCATAACTCCCAGGCTCCGAACTTTTATCCTGGCCTGTTCCAGAGGTCTGATTCACTTGACGATAATCCTTGCGCTCTTCCCCTTCTACTTCCATATTTGTGTTTAATATTTTATGACAATTGACTGTGAGCGAGTTTAATATTTCCCCCTGCCACCAGCAGAATATATTAAGTTTTCATTAAATGTGTCAATTAGCCCATTCTTTGTTTCATCAATATGCATTTGTCACCAGGGGCATTCACTAAGCCAGACCAAAACTCAACAAGGACACCAAATGTCTAGAGAGTCTTTCAGCCTTGCAGCTGCTTGGGTGTTTTTCAATTCCCCTTTAGGAAGCTTAGACAACATATTAGAGAAATTGGTTAATTAAAACATAATTCCCACATCCATGGCGATAGATACTCAGCCTTGCTGTGCTACTTCTGCTCGCTGGGTTAATAAATCACTGAAACGATATAATTGTTTTCCTCAGCATGTGCAGAGCTGAAATAATTTCTGTGGTAGATTTGTTGAGAATTACTGCAGCAGAACAGAACTTGCTTCCTTCGAGTCCCAGGAACTTCAATTTCCAGGCACTGAACAGGAATAAAGGAAATTATGAATCCCATTTGCTCTTGCGAACGGAGGCAATACCTTGGACGGGGGGTTAGGTTTGATTAATTGTGTATAACAGATTATGTGATGCAACTACTGACACCATTGCTTTTTGTCAGGAGAGGGTGGTCTGGCTTTACTCACCTACTCTTCATTCAGAAACCTGCTGGAAGGATCCTCAGAACGTAAAAGTAGCTTTTTACATGACACTTTTGATGTTTAAATCACTAATGCACAATTTATCACCTCCAAAGCTCCCCACAACAGATGAGTAAATACAATGACCACACACTCTTAGAGATGAGAGAAATTAAGGCATAGAAGGCAAAACAAGGACCCTAAAGCTGTTCACCAATTAAGCAGGAGAAAGGAGAAGAATTTATTTTTCTTGCTAAAAAGTAAATTCTCAAAAAAACCCCCCCACCTTTCATGGTGACCATAAATATTAGTGAATGGATTGACTTCAGCAAACATTACAGCATTCAAAATGTGTAAGGAGCAAAATGGATAATACATGTAATTTTCACAGCTTCTGAAAGTATCTTTTTTTTTCCTAAAAAGTAAAAAAAAGTGTTTTCACTTAGGAATTGATTATTTTCTCTTAGAAAGAAAGGAAAATAGTTAAAAATAGTCTGAACACAAAATGCCATATTCCAATTTTGATCAAAAGGAACATCTTGTTCCTTCTGGCACAAGAATATGTCATTTCATTTAGATTTTGTTAAGAAACAAAACAAAACCTTTCTTATCCCTAAACATCAGCTTGAAAACAACATTTCATTATTTTTCTTCTTGTAACAATTCTTGTTCCATCAAAGGGATTGCCGAATGACAGGCTCAGTGTTTGCTGCTAACTGTTGAAACAACAGACAATTCTCTTTTTATTGTAATCTTCAGCCTGCATCATAGAATCAGGGAATTATTAAGGATGGAAAAACCTCAAAGAGCAGAGTCCAACCACTGACCCAGCACTGCCAAGTCCACGGCCAAACCATGTCCCCAAGTGCCACATCTGCATATACTGTGAAAGCTTCCAGGGATGGTGGTTCCACCACTTCCCTGGGCAGTTTGCTCCAATGTCAGACCACACTTTCAGGGAAGAGATTTGTCCTGATATCAAGTGAAGAAATTTTTTCTAATATCCAGTTGAAGCCCTCCATTGGTGCAACTTGAGGCCTTTTCCTCTTGTCCTATTTCTTGTTGCTTGAGAGAAAAGTTACCTGGATAAAACCTCCTTTAAGTGAGCTATAGAGAGCAATAAAATCCTTTTCTCCAGGCTGAACCCTCCCAGCTCCCTCAGCTGCTCCTCCTCAGTCTTGTGCTCCAGACTCTTTCCTGAGTTTCTCTATTTTGAAATGCACAAGTGCATATTTTATTTCTGTCCTGTCCAGGCTATCAGTTTTTTATAGACCTGGGTAATTCCAAGTGCTTCCTCTTTGCTTGCTGACCTGTTAATTGCAAGCCATGCTTTTGTGTGCTGCCCTCACCAACCCCACTCCTGCCCTGGTCCACAGCCAGATCTGTAATTCACAGATAAAGGTGTTCAGCTGAAAATTAATATCCATGAAGGAGGCAGCGGGGAGATATTCATCTTGGCACTGACCAAGCGTGCAGCAGGGCCTGGCTGATCCAGCAACACAACACTTTATTTTTATAGAAGCAACATGAATTACCCATCTCCCCTTTTCCTTCTGGTTCACAATGCAGTAACAAGGCCTATGTAATGTACAGTAAGGGCTTGTAATATTTGCATGACCAGATGCCTTAATAGCATTGGGTGCACCTTCCAGGATTTTATGTTCTTCCTCTTTTCTCTGTGTGCCTCTGGGGTATTGGCCCCCCAAAAATATTTATCCATCTTCTTTTCACCCTTTCTCCCTTCACGTCCGTGGTTCTGCAAGAAAGTGACTGCACTGTAGAAGGTTAGTGCAGAATTTCCAACATATATTTATTGCCTGTGATTAGAAGTTCCACAGATTAACCATGTGAAGAACTATGTCGGGTTTTTCGGGTTTTTTCTTTAAATCTGCCTTTTACTATCTCAGTTGGATGCTTTGTGTTGCTTTTATTGAAAATAAAAGTGAACATCTGATCCTTGCTTCCCCTCCCCATGTCATCTCTGATTTGAGGGGCCTACAAGCTCACAGATTAAGACAATAGGATTGGGTCTGTGTTATTGGACACACAAGTGGTGTGTAATAGACCCACCATCCCAGGAGTGTGTCACCTACACCTCTAAACATCCTTTTAACCATTGACATAAATAATGCAAAACTGCAGAAACTGCAGCCTGCTAAAGGAACAGCACAAGAAACTCTGTAAATATATTAATTACTGAGCTATTTTGCTGATGTTATTCTTGACAGACCCTTTTTTTCTGGGAATTACCACACGAGTGTGGCTGTGGCAGGGAGATGTGCAGAATCTCTGCCAATGTGATTAATCTACCATGATTTTGGTGGCAGGAGGTTTTTTGATGTGTTTCCATATTCTTCTTTTTCCATTCTCCAAAATGATAGATATGGAACTAACCCTGCAGACTGATGGATGCTGTAACCATGGAGTGAGTGTTGTTCATTTTGATGGACTTATTCTCAGGCACTATTTTTCTAAACTCACATTTCAAACCCATTAATTAAAACCTGCTCTGCTCAGGGAGCCCATGCTGAGTTCAGACACACCAGACAGGCATAAGGAGATGCAAGATGAGGAAAATGGTCCATAGATGAGCAGTAGCTTTGTGTGGTCAGAATTTATAACAACCTTTCAGCAGCCACAAAGGCAAAACTGTGCAAAAAACCTTCATGACTGTACAGATTTGTCTCAGGTTGTAATGTAAGATGTAACCAAAAGTACACATTCTATCACCATCTGTCAAAACCAGGAGGGGCAGTGTTATTTGTCTCTTCCATGAAACATCCCTGGTAACTCCCTCTGGAGAGATATCTTCTGCTAACGGGCCATCCAGCCTCACTGCATGATCATAAAATTACATCATCCCATTGTGAGATGCTCCA
>WEIT01037317.1:8128-38566 GCA_013389985.1 Dryoscopus gambensis | reverse complement strand
GCAGGGTGTCAGGTTTTATTCTGACTCCGTCAGTGTTTCTCCACTACCGCATTTATTTTTAATTTTCCTATTAAATTGTAGTTATGATTTCGAGTCTCTCACTGGTTTGCTTTAAAACTAGTACAATATTACTGTGAGACAGGAGAGTTTCGAGCATTGGCCCAGTCCTCCCATATAAAAGATGGACTCTGGTTGTCATTTGCTCCTTTCTTGTCTTTGAGCATTACTATTCTCTTCCTTGTAAGCTCTTCTTATTTGTCAGAAGCCTCAATCAAAACAGTTTCTGTACCACTTTGATTTTATATATGACTTGCTGCAGTTTCCCCACGGAGGTTAAATAAGGTCCATGGGATAAGGCAATCCTTGTTACAGGCAGAGCGGTGGAGGAATTTCCAATGTGAAGCTTCGTCTTGAGAGTGCAGAAGTCTGGGGGAGACATTGCACTACATCCTGCTACACAGAGTTTCAAAAGAACAGCAAAAGTCTTTCCAAAATTAAGGGAAATTCAGCAAACTGTTTTGTTTGGGTTAGGTAACATTTTCCAAAACAGTGAGAAACTTCATGCCCATGGTGTACAAATGAACCTTTGTAGTATTTCATTCAGAAACAGCTCTTTTTTCATGTGAAAATGTACTGAAAAAAAAATAGAGCAAAAGAAAGGGAAGGAGAAAAATAGGAAGGAAGGAAGGAAGGAAGGAAGGAAGGAAAGGATAGATGGCAAGGTGAAATTTTTGAGAGAATTGAATGACCTGAAAATTTCACACTGAATGAATCAAAGAAAGACAAATCAGGTTGTTAAGCTGGACATCCATTGTCCCTGTTTTTCCATGAGAATCAGTGAATTGCCCTCTCTCTTCTCCTGCCACCATATCTGCATTATCTTATGCTCTTGGCTAAGGACCATGACATTGTCCCCATTCCATCACGGCAGTGTGAGGTCTCAGAGCAGGACAGAGAACTCAGTCTTCTACAAAACAAGACTCTGTGCATGAGTTTGAGTGACAAACTTCTGCCTTTCTCCCCATTGTAATTCAATGAGCCACCAAAGAATCTGAAATCCAATATCAGCATATGATCTGACATTTGGCATCTCACCCACTGGAACTTCAGGAAGCTGAGAGGCATTTCCAGCTCTTCATCCTTCTCAAAAAGTGGTTCTAAAATCATAAATATATGGCAAAGTCAGGGAAAATACACCATGAAATGGCTGGGTTTGGTTGTGGAAGTCTGGGGGAAGGGTCATGACTTAACTCTGGAACAGGATGCATATTGGAAGGTCCCCCAGATCCATCAGCAGAAAACACTTATGATGTTAATAAACTCCTGTTTTCTCTTGTCAATATGGCTTTAGTAAAACCAACAGCTCGGGGTGTGGAGCTCCATCTGTAGCGTATAATAAGGCGATGTTGTACATTGGACAAACATTATGATTTATTTTCAAAAGGAGAGAGATGCCACAGATCCTTGTGCTCTCAGGGACTCTAATTTATTGCCTAATTAAACACTTGCTGCCAAATTGTCCATCCTGTCATTTTTAATTCCTGGTCTAATATCCTAGACAACAGAACACTTAAGGAAGCTACCTTCTACAAGTGAGGCTTAAATGAAGAAAGATGTTAATGTGTGTTTCCTAATCAAAGTCAATAGGATATCAGGAGCAATTATTCTTTAGCAGGTCTGTTCTTCTGACACCATGCAATGTGTATGAATCTGCCAGGGTCTGGTGACACTTTATCCCCTTGCTGTGAAGGCAGAAGGCAAGGCCAGCAACTCAAACCTGAGAGAAACCCTTGAAGACATGCAGGCAACAGGGACAAATCGAACATATTTCTATTTAGCCTAAAATTAGATTTTCTTCCTTCAACAAGTGTTTGGAATGAATGCCAAGGCATCTTGAGGCAAGGGAAACCTTAGGACATTTTATCTTAGACTACCAAGTACTCTCACCGCCTTGCATATTTTTTGCCTTTCCTCATTCCTCTGAGATAGGGAAGCTGGGCCTTATTGCTGGTAAAATGAAGCCTAACCTTGAGCTTTACAGAGTCACAGCTCTTCTCTAGGTCTGTCCTAGAAGTCGTACAGAGGACTGCAAAAAAGTAAAATTTGAGAGAGAAATAGATTTGAGAAATTCAGCTTCTCTTGATTAGAGCTACAGCTTTGTCCTTGTACTGACATGATGCTTATAAGTCCCTTCAAAGTCTTAATTTCTCCAGGATAAACCATCCCAGTTCTCTCACCCTCTCCTCAGCAGCATGTGATAATCTTCTTGTCCTTTAGGTGCCTGGAAATAAGTTATATGAATCTTCACTCTGTAATTTTCCCAGGAAGTAATGCTGATCATCTTGTAATTCCCTGCATCCTCCTTCTTGCCTGTTTTGAAGGTGGACATGTGACTTGATAGCCTCTGGTCTCGGCTTTCCCTTCACTGCACATCGTTTTGCCCAGAGTCTCTATGGATACTTGGGCTGGATTTGAACGCCATGGTTTTGGCTGAAGAGTGGCTACTGTGGTGTCTTCTGTGAGAACCTTGCAGAAGCTTCCCTTTTTTCTGATGTGGGCCGTGGAGAAAGGGGCCATGCCAGGTTTGCTGGCAGAACTTGAGAATTTGTGGTGGACCCACGTTCCTGAAGGACTGACCCCATGGGAGGGACTCACACTGGAGCAGTTTGTGAAGAACTGAAGCCCATGGGGAGGGCTCGTGTTGGAGAAGTTCATGGAGGACTGTCTCACAAGGGAAGGACTCCACACTGGAGCAGGGGAAGAGTGTGAGAAGTTCTGCCTCTGAGGAGGAAGCAATGGCAGAGACAATGGGATGAACTGACCATAACCCCCTTTCCCTTCCTCTGTGCCACTGAGGTGAGGAAAAGTAGAGAAATCAGGAGTGAAACTGAGCTTGGGACAAAGGGAAGGATAGGGGGAAGGGGTTTTTAAGGTTTGGTTATCCTCTGCTCTGACTGATAATAAATCAAACTTATATCTCTCAGTGGAATCTGTTTTGCCCATGCCGACAATTACCGAGTGATCTCTCCCTGTCCTTAACCCGATCCAAGAGCCTTTGTTAAATTTTCTCTCCCCTGTCCACCTGAGGAGGGGAGAGAGAGAGGTTTTGGTGAGCACCTTGTATCCAGCCAGGGTCTACCTAGCACAATACTGCATCCAGGGAGTCTGCAAATGTGTGTTCAATTTCCGTGCCCCTTGATGTTGGTTATCCATTGTGAAAACCTCCTCACAGATTCTCCCTCCTGAACAGGAAAGCCTGTCAAGTCATGGCCATGGCCTTGCTTCTCTTTGGATCCAGCAAATCACGGCAGCAGGAAAGAAAATTTGCAACGCCTATGAAACTGTGAGCAAGTTCAAGGAGAGCAGAGTTGCAGGTAACTAATCAGATGTTAGGTTTTTGTGAGGCATTCATCTCCTCTGCCTCTTTTCTTATTCATTCCTCCCTCCCTATTTAGCTTTTGCTATTTTATCCCTCAAATTAGTGACATGATGCTTCCTGTCTCTGCTTGACAAGTCAGCATGAAAGCTGAGACTATGTAGATGTGGCGTATGCTGTTATTATCACCTTTAGATAAACCTGGTAATATCCCATGTCAGAATTTATATCCCTTTATAACCAGTATCTTTTCATAGTGCCTCTTAGCAATTGCTGTCTGTACATTTTTTGTCAAAAAGATAAACAAAGACATATATATATGTGTGTCTGTCTGTGAATTGTATATGTGCACATAAACACACATTATTTGTCAGGATTTTCTTTCCTGTCAGTTCATTTGTCTAACGATAATTCATTATATAATAAATTTCCCCTATTATTTATATTATTCCTTGTGATTTTCCCAATTAAAAAAATGTTTCTTTTAAAATCTTTTTTAAAAATCAGTATCAGGAAAAGTCAATGCCACCATTTTACCTTCCTCACTAATGGCATACCAAGGATTTTTGAAATAATTCTTTCTTTGCTGAAAACTCTGGAAGTCCCTTTAGGTTGGCAGTCTTGGTGGTCTCTTTCTGGAGTAGAACTCTGCAGTTTGTCCTGACCCATCCTGTTACCCCCCATCTCCCTCCACCCCTGCAATGTTTAGATACAAACACTTGTGTTTGGACCCCTGTTTTATTTATGGATATAAAATTTCAGATGATGATGTTCTGTTCTATTCTAAACAGTCCCTACACAGCTGTGGCACAGCAGAGCCTTGACCTGAGGTGGAATTACTGTAATAGAGACTTTAGTTCCCAACTGAGTCTTCGTTCTTCCCTTTGTCTTCTCTGCCTCAGTGCAAGCTCCTCTGTTTACAGTAAGGAGCTTATGAAACAAGACTTGTCTACCTGGGGGACAACAAGGTGCTATTGAATGAAAAATAGATTTTCACAGGGAATTTGTTTTACCTTACTTTGGGTCAAGGAGTAAAAAACCCGAACAAGAACTTTTTTCCCTCAGTCCTGAGGACCTCATCCAGCAATCCGTTGAGAGAGACCAACCCTAAGGACTTGCAGAGGAATGAACTGGGGAACTGTAAAGGTGAAGGTAAAAGAAGAGGTGCCATGGGGTTGGAGATAACCAGAGGAAGGACACTGTGTGACTTTGCAGAAACCTTTCCCTTTGGCCCAACTTGCTGTTCACTGTAATTTCAGTAGCTGAGTGCTGTGTATGGGTGAAAGCAACGTTTGAGCCATTGCCTGGGCATTCCAACCAGCACCTTGGGAAATGTTTCAGAAGACACCTGTAAAGTTCAGATGTTTCCTCCTCAGTTCTTTTGCATGACTGTTGCTCAGAAATGCACTGAGTAGACAGAGTGTTCCAGCCCTGCAGTGGATAGATGGATGGATGGATGGATGGATGGATGGATGGATGGCAGACTTTTCTGCTAGTTCTGAGCTGTGCACCAACTTGGCATCTTGCTGAAATCCCAAGCTGCCTTTAAAGCTGTTTCTTTTCCCACAGATGATTGTCTCTGTGCTTCCACTTGCTGTGACCACTCTACATCACAGGGAAAGAATATTTGAGCAACCCCATCTGTGTCTGAATGGTGCTGCAATATTCCACAGACACAGTCATGAAAATATGAATGGGATGGCATTTATGTTCCCCAAATTACGGCGCTTCCAGTGTGTACATTACATCATTCTGAATTGCCAGGGCTCCTGTTCTAGTCAATGGAGAGCCAGTTAAAATACCAAGTGGAGTTGGGTTCAACTCAGTTTACCGAACATTGTGTCAGTGGTAGGATGAGGGGTGATGTCACTCACTCTGTTGAATCTGTGGATTTGCTGTCTGACTTTCCCAGGTGGAGCAGCCAACATTGCAGACCACTGCATTTAATCAGTCACACCTTTCATAATGAATACACCCTGAGGTTTGATTTAGAAGGCAGTGAAGACATGAATTCACCTGGAAAAGCCAGATGAATTTTCCTGATACCTGGCTAAACCCTCACAAGAGGGATTTTCTTCCCTTTATTGCCAGGTTGTGCTGGAAGGCCAACAAGTTCTGTTCCTGCTGTGCCGTCCCTGGAGGAGAAAGAAATCCTTCCAGTGCACTGAGGAAAGCCATCTTTCTTCAATTTAGCCAACTCTTCATGGTCTAAATGTCTTTTCTCTTCATCTCCCAGACACAGCAGCTGGTAAAGGAATGCCTAAATTGCCACTAGACTCTAAAGTTTGTTTTTGTCTGTAGTACAGAGATAGGGAATGCTGCAGGCACCAGTTTCACTCACTTATAAATGATCACTATTGAGAACTACACATTTTCCCGTGGTATTTTTACCTAAATAATGGTCTTGAGGATAGGGACAACAGATAATATTCTGCTCTGTTCCTTTCATGGCTGAAATGATGCTCTTTAGACTTACAAGAAATAGGACAATATGAATTTTAGAAAACAGCCAGAGTACATGAAAGAACTGTGAAAATAGGTGCATTAGGAGTTGTGAGGTGCTCAGGAAAGAAAAGTAGCCTGAAGAAAGGAGGAGGAAGCTGAATTAGAATTGTGGTGCAATCTTTGTTTACTTCAGGAATCCAATTGCCTAACAGTGAGAAAATTGGAATTACTAGTTTAACTTACTTTTGTTTTAATTATCCAGAGGAAATTATTTTGTGCTCATAGATTGTTTTCATTCAGGTCTGCTATGATTTTTCACATAAGTTTTAACTATTAAAAAGTGATGTTGTGAATTAAATAATCAGAAATATTAATGATGTCTAGAGACAGGGATGCAAAAGCAGGAGGGAAAGATGCAAAAGCAAGAAGGAAAGACTCAAGAGACAGCAATGTGACACTGGAGAAGTAAAGCAGGTGTACGGAAATCTGCAGGAAGTGTAAAAAAGAAATTTGAAGCAGTTGGTTTAAAACTGAGAGTAAGTAGCAATCACTTTTTTTAAAAAACAGTTTTTTAAAAAACTGTCTGTAGTAGATAATTTTCCTAGGGAAATGCAACTTCTCTGAGCCATCCCAGAGACTCTCTTCCTCCTTTCAGTGCACACTGAATTCCATCATCATCAACATCTCCCTCTACTCCCAATGGAGTTTCTCTTTTAGGATTCCTTCCCACTCTATTTCTCCCCAACAGTTTGAATCACTTGGCCCTTAAAACTTGGTTTCATCCAGACTTTGGGGTGAATTTTTATGGATGTAAGAATGAGACTTTCACACACTTCATGTCTTTGCAGTGACATTCTGGGACAGACCCTCTCCAGGAGCTTGGCCAGACACACTTGCAGGGGTAATTAGCTGATAGCCAGGCCTGATAGCTCAGGTGCTCGTAAACTCTGTGCTGACACAGTTTTGCCTCTTCAAGTCTGGAGTTAATTGGCCAGACCTTTCTCCATGTCCTTTGGATCTTCAAGGCTCAGACGTCTTTGCAAATTCATTTGCAATGAAAATGAGTGCATGGTACAGATCTATTCTGTCCCTTTTATTTTGGTAGGAAATATCAGAGTGTGGGAAGTACCAGACTGGACTTCAGGCAATGGCAGTTTGTGCTGTGGCCTCTCACGTTAGTGAGAACTGGACATTTTAGAGGAAAGTTTGAGAATCAAAGATACACATTTTCTCTTAGTTTCTAAACCAGGAGCTGGCCTGGTGTAGGCTCTTGATTTGTAGGCATTAATGATGATGGTTTTCACTCATTAATTGAAGGACTCTTGAAGCACCTCCCAGAGTGCTGCTAAGACAATAGAAAAAGTTGTATTTATTGTTTGTAAATCGATGTAGAGGAATTTGTGATCTCAACTGACACTGCAAGAAGAGTAAAAGGACCTTCTGGCACTCTTCCTCCTGACTGGCAAGTGCCACTTTATGAGTCTCCACACAATAACTCTGGATTTCTCAGATTTAGCAAACTCTCAGTGAGATCTCTTTTTACACCGTGGGCTTTTGAAGGCTGCTCTTGAGCAGTGCTAGATGAAGATCCTGACTCAAAAAAAATTCTCTTTGCCAGTCTCTTGTGGAAGGAAAGCAGGTTTTGAGGCAAAGTCCTGCCATGCTTGTGTATTCATACAACATCCTAACTTCACCTGAAAGCCACATTTGGGAAAGCATCCGCTTGGCTCCCAGCAGCACTGATGAGGTGCAAGAGGCCTTTTAAACCTCTCCTGACAGGTGGAGGAGGGCAGATTTCTCAGGTCCAGGCCCCATTTCTCTGAAATCACTGACATGACAGCTCTGTGATAATTGAAATGATGGCTGAACCCCATTACGCCATGAAAATGTCACCCATTACACCCTACCAACTTCAATTTTGTGCTTTGTTCTCAGAGGCACAGTGTGCCAGGGTGCATCTCTGCTGCGAAGAGCAAACAGTGCCATTACCTTCTGGCTGACAATGAGGAGAAAATGAGTGGAGGCTGAAATATGAAGTGCCGTTATAGGAAATTGGTTGGTTATTAGACTGTATTTGCTACTGCAGTTACAGAGCTCAGTTCTGTACAAAAACAAAACCCACAAAGCCGAGAAACACAGCTCGTGGCTCAATGTTCAGATGCATGCTGGCAGCCCTGGGTACCCCTGTCACTGTCAGCCAAGTCCCCGTGGACCTCCAGCCTTGGATTTCCTTGGCAATAACTTGGCTGATCCGCAGGCCGTGTGGGTTGACTTTGATTTATGTGACTCTGGTTCAACTCTTAACTTTGTAAAATTTTTTTTTTTTTTTGCAAAGCTGAAAAGAAGCTCCCTCTTTGAATCAGAAGTTTTTGGGACAAGGAGTATTTCTCACTGTGTACTTAGTGCCATAGGCATTGATCTCAGATGGCGACTTGCTTTAATATAGTAATTAATGAAACAGTAACGATATTTCCTTTGTGCTAAGATCTGTGAGCAGGTTTCCGTGGCAACAGCCCATGCACAAGCTTCTTGCCTGTAGCAAATGTGAAGTTATTTGAATCATTCACATTCTTTTAAAGAAAGACGGCTGCTGTGACTCAAATTAACTCAGATTTACTGCAAGATGAAAGTACACACAGGGGCAGCTACCTCAGGTCAGCTGATGCACAGAAACCTTTTACCCTGCATTAACCCACTGGCGTGTTTGAACCTTCCAGGCTACCATAGGAGCTTTTATCTCAGAATCATAAAATAGTTTTTGTTGCAAAAGAATTTCAAGGTCACCTTGTCCAGCACCCAAATATAGGAAATATATGTATTTTCCCTAACTTTGTTTTTCTCTCTCCAGCCATTTTCTGCCAACAGAATCCATACCCATTATTTGCATCAGATCTTCATCTTTAGAGTCCAGAGGGGGAACGGGAACATATTCTGGCTTGAATTCTTCTACAGCCCTTATTTCCTGTAACCATGCTGAAGTGATGGGCATTAGGGATGTCTGTGGTCATGATGGATCCAGCTCACAGTGGCTTTGGGGGAGACAGATAACAACACAGTAGCCAAGGATTAATCTGAGCAATGCACCCTCGCCCCCCTCCTCCCCCAAACATTGTGCTGGTCAAGGTCTGGCTCAAGCCAAGTGTGGGAGAAACTGAATTCTGTATTCAGTATGCAAATATCAGTGTAAGTCAGTTATTTTCCTCCATAAATAGTGGCCAGCTCAGAGCTTTTCGGGCTCTCCTGCAGATCAGAAGAGTGCACGTCATGACTTTCCCTTGAGCAGGGACTCCTCACAAGGTGACCCCTCGAGACTGGAGAATCCTTATTGTGTGAGATACTCAGTGAGCTCAAAATAAAAGTGCTGAAACTTTCAAATCTTAGCTAAGGGATATGAAGGACTGATTATGCACAAGTAATCCTTCAGACATAAACCACTGACCCGGTTTAGAACATAAGGGAGTCCTCTCTGACCCTCATGACTCAGTGGGAGGGTGTCCCTGACAGTTTTGTCTGACCTTGTCCTCTGTGCAGTAAAAAATCAAGAGTACTTTGCCACCCAGTCTTCTTAGACCACGGTCCCATTTACTATCAACTCTGTTAAATCTCTGGCTTATAAAAATAAATATATTGTTACTCTATTACAAGTGAAGTGTGCCACAACATCCACGACAGGGACTCAAGACCCCAAGGAGCATGATCCTTTTTGCTTGCTGGTCCCCATATTTCTCTTCTGCCAAGAGAGATGTTCCTTACAAGTAGATGGCGAGGCAGTTCCAAAAGAGAAAGCTTGGAATGGAGAGAAGTATTCTAGACCAAAGCTTTTTGTATTTTATTTGCTATATCAATGAGTACGTGAATAGTCAAAGAGAGTCAAAGAAGTAAAAGCCTTCTGCAGCAAAGGAAAAGTATTAATTATCATACAGATCTTTTAGGTTTGTTCTTTCTAATGCAGGAGGAAGTGTCTCAGCAGATCAAGAGACAGACAATATCAATAATCTCTTGCCGTCCCTTCTAGTGGGAAGTTGTGGTGAATTAATCTTTAAAAGTCTTTGCCACTAATTTTTAAGGAAAAAGGCTCCAGGAAATACTTTATTCCAGCGATATATTTCTAGTATTCATCTGGTGTCATAGCCTAGAACAGTCACTTGGCTTTATTTATAAGGCCTCTATGACCTGATTCTCTGGGCAGATCTGTACTGCAAGGATGTGAAACATATCAAAGTGGAATATCAACAAAATTCATAATTGGGACCTGGTCTGAGATAGAATATTAGACTTGGATATTCTGATATTATGTGTTGGTATCTAAAATAATAATATGGGTTTAACACCTTGGCAGCGTGGTGGAAGAAGGTTCTTGGGCTCTCCTAAAGGTAAGGACATCTTCAGCTAAGTATTGAATTTAAAGACAGATTTAGTAGAGGGACTTTTGAGAGTATCAGTTGATTTCCCCTCTGTGAACTGTGGACATCTTTCTTACACCACTGTTGTCCCAACATTTGAGTTCAGATCACTCCTAGGGACAAGGCACTGGGATAGAAAGACAGTGAAGCCAAACTACTGGAGTTCTTCACCTATGCAGTCTGGAAATGTGACCTACTAAATCTAGACCTGGAGAGGATCCACACGGCAGAACCCCTAAAAAACCCCAGAAAGCTGATTTACTCCAGCATTCTTTGTTTTTCAGGTCTAAAAATACTTTTATATAAAAGACTTCAAACTGTTTCTTGTGCTAAACACACAAATGGAAATCTCACTGCACTGCACACATTATATCACTAAAATAAATATTGTTGTCTTTAATATTTAAAGAGATTTTTGGAACAGCCACAGAGGATGAAAAATACAAGCCAGCGAAAGCGTTCCGTGTCTTGGCGTCCTACAGAGGCGTATTTCAATTCTCCTGCTTTAATTTCTTTAGCTCTCAAGGAATTCCAAGGTCTCTGAAATGGCATGCTGGGCAGGGAAACAGAGCTGTTGTCCCCAGGGCTCCTCTGGCTCTTTATTATTCACCATCACAGAAAGTTTTCTTCAATGTAGGCTGAGGACCTGCACCAGGTACTCCTCAAAGCTGTTGGAGTAGCAAATACACGATGCCCAGTGCATCCCAAACACCATCAGGCACAGGGACTTAAGCAGGACAGGGGACACGGGATTTCCTTAATTCTGCCTGTGCTACCAGAGCTGAGTTCAGCATCTGTTGAAGCTAGTAGGAACTTTGCTGTTGGCTTTTTTGGGATGAGTAGAATCAGTATGAGCAGAAACTCGTCACTCACAGACTGATTCCAGATGAGGTTCCCTGCCTTAACCCTGCCCCAGAGCTGTGTGTCTGACCCTACCAGACCTGTGCCTGTGTTACATTGAGGACACAGTCATAGGTGTGCCATAAACAGCAAATCTGTGTTCCAAACACCCATCCCTCCAGGTGGATTCCCTGGGACACTTAAATTTTCTTAGGGTTGAATTTTACAGGTGCATGACGAGTTTAGAAAATTGTGAAGGAAGCACATGGGATAATTCTCAAACAGTGCATGTCAGCCCAAATCCAGAGCAATGCTGAGTGCATTTGGTCACAGTTTCTGGGACTAGAAGTGTGAGCAAAAAAGCAGTCACTTGTTCTCTGTTGGATGCCTTTAATTCCTTTAACTACAATAATTCCTTTGCCTGCAGTAAAGGGAGGGAGAAATTACCTAATGTTGATTTTGGAGAGGGACTTATTGCAAGGGCATGTAAAGATAGGACAGGGGGTAATGGCTTTAAGCTGGAAGAGGGTAGATTTTGTTGGATACTATTAAGAAATTCTTCCCTGTGAGGGAGGTGAAGCCCTGGCACAGGTTGTCCAGAGAAGCTGTGGCTGCTCCATCCCTCGAAGTGTCCAAGGCCAGGTTGGATGGGTCTTGGAGCAACCTGGGATAGTGGAAGCTGTCCATCTCAGGGGCTTGGAACAACATGATCTTGGAGATCCCTTCCAGCCCAAATCATTCTGTGATTCTTAATAAGTGAACTATAACAGCTTCTACCATCAGAAAAAAATCTGTTATTTTGGAGACTCATAAAGTTAGGAATACTCACATGGCTCAAGTTCATGGACACAGATACATTTCTACACTTGCCTGGCCACTTTTCAATTCTGCATTTCTGGATTAATATTTTGAGATCTGACTTTTCTGCTGCAGGTATCCCAAAGTAACACTGGAGCCATACTGTGACCAATCAGATCCTTTCTGTGCACAACACACACAGTCAAACATAACTCAGGTGTCATATCCAGTGGACTTAGGGCTGCAGTTCAAAGTCCATTTAAAGCAGAATTCAGATGCCTTTCCTTCATCACTCTGTTCCCCAATTTTTGCATTCAATTGTAGCAGTGATTATGTATATTCCCTACATCTGGCATCATAGTCCTTCCTAAGGATCACTTTGTACTTCCCTCTCTATTCAACTGGAAAATTTCCACTCTGTAGGGCCGAGGAAGGATTGTCAACAAAGACTCATTTGGGGACTGCTCTCGTTTATTTTCAGTGGACTTACACTTTCACAAAGTCTTATCTTACAGCCAGAGAAAGGAGGGTTGAAAGGCTCCTGGCAAGATTATCTACTCCATCCCCCTGCCCTAGGGCAGGGTAGACTCTTCATGGACTGGTTAGCCACCCTTCTGTGTAAATCGTTCATAGAGTTTCATCACATGGAGCCAAGAGTGCCAAACACACGCTCCATAACTCATTCCACTGAGACTTTCACTGGGAAACTCCTCTTCCTTCTCAACCCTTTGTAGGCGCTCCAGGTTACAGGAGCCCTCAGGATCCACACATACCCAGAACCTTCCTCTGAGCACAGCTGGACAGTGGCTGGTACCCTCACCACTGACCTGTCCCGCTGCCCAAACCAGGATTGATGCAGCCAAGCTGCTCGTTGGGAACAGTCCCTGTCTTGTGTCAGTGCTTCAGAGTTGAGCAGGAATTGCACAGGATAATGAGCTACTCCAGCCTGCAGCAGCACCAGGGACTGGTTTAGCAGAATAGATAATTAACTCTGAGTGTTTAACAGTGTCTCTGACACTGTTTATTGCCAGTATAGGTCCAGCTTTGGAATTTTCCTTCATTACATGCTGAGCAGCCTCATCCTGGTCCTCACATCATCATGCTTGAAGCAGTGCTGAGCACACCCTCATTAAGTCAGTGTGTGGCTTCGAAATACTCAGATTTGGTGGCTTCTCAGCTAATTTATGTTGAAAAATGTTAGTTTTCTTTATAGTTCTAGTCACATTCAGCTGATCTGATTTTTGCTGTGGAGAAAAGGAGAGGTGTTCTCTGTAAAGCACTGCTTGAAAGGAAATTCCGTGGTTAAAAAAGCTGCTGTTTATAGAGATAATTGTGGCTGCCCTGTGCAATGATACAACACAAAGTCTGATCTGATTACCCTGCAAAGGAATATTTTCTGCTGATGATGTGACAGGAGACCTGGGCTTTTTAGGGTTGGGGATGTCCAGACTGTATCCCTCGTACTGCTGCAGCAGCAGCAAAGCCCTGGCATGCAGGGTGCTCACTGAAGCATTTCTCAGTGCTTGCTGCATTACTATTTATGCTTTACTATTTATACAGCAGGCATGGCCCTGTCTCCTTGCCATTCTTCAATCCTTCTGCCACAAAATAATGCCAGAGGGGGCTCAACTGGTTATTAAAAAATCTACTTCTCAGTTTTTCTTTCCCAGACTTCACCTTTCGTGTTCAGGGGGCCTCTCTGCTCTTGGTGAAATGCAATTAAACCTCCTCAGCCATCTCCTTACTGGCCTCTTGGTGGTACTCTTAACTCAGCATATTCACCAGCTGCTCGGGCTGCCTTTAAAGGCATCCATCTCCACCCTGCTCTAGCAGAACTAACATATTTAAGTAGATACTAAATATATACAAACTTTATGGACACAAAGCAAGATTTTTTAAAGGATTTGCCAGAGATACAGAAGCTCGACTCACTGATCCATGCTGACCTACTTCAGGGCTTCACCTGTTATGTGAAGCCTGGTGCTGAGATCTGTCAGATATCCCTGGAGCACAGATGTTTGGATCCAGTGCTTACACTGGGAAATGAAGGCAGAATGAAAAGGGAGGTTGTCATTTCCATTCTTAGCAGTTTGCTTAGTGCCAGGCAAAAGAAAAGGGTCCTGCTGCTGTCAGGAATGTGCTACAGTGAATACTGAGACAGGTTTAATTCAGTGTCTGTGTTGCAATGGAGACCCAAGTGGCCAAAGAACAGCCCTCCAGAGGGAAATGCGGTGTGCAGTCTGAGGAATTCAAGGTGCATGGGATTGGTTAAAGCTTTCCTGCAAGGAGTGTCAAAACAGGGTTGAAACCTATCTTCATGTTTAGAAAATCCCCAAGAAGCATCTAGATTAGGGTGAAACTAAGGATACTTTCAGCTGGTGGTTAGAGTCTAAATCCAAGCCTGGGATCTAAGGTTAGAATCACAGAATCATTAAGAGTGGAAAAGACCTCTGAGATCATCGAGTCCAACCCTTAACCCAGCACTGCCAAGCCACCACTGAACCGTGTCCCTGACTGCCGCATTTAAACATCTTCTAAATGCTTCCAGGGATGGTGACTCCACCCCTGCTCTGTGCAGCCTCTTCCAGTACTTGACAACCATTTAGATGCAGAGATTTTTCCTAATAGCCCACCTAAACCTTCCTTGGCTTAATACAACTGCCCCAAGCGCAGCTGTTGATAACTGAGAAATTTTTAGCAGAAAAAATTACCTCAAAAGTTAGTTCATTTGATTGGAATAAGTAGAATTATGCATTGCAAGTTAAGTTGCTTACACTGACTTAATGTTCCTACTGTGGGCCAGACATAATCTGCAAATTATTTTGGTTTTTTGCTAAACATTCATCAATGGCTTTAGAGCCAATTCATAGCATGGATCTGCTCACAGTTGCTGACTGCCTTGGATGCTCCAACTATACACAGATTCTGCTCTGCACTGAGTTGAATGAGGGCTTTTCTGAAACGGGAAATAATTACTAAGGAGGTAACACATAAACAATACATACAGATATATTTGCTAAATACATATCAATACTGAAGATATTTATGGCAGCTGCATTTAGGCACAGGCAAGAAGAATGAAAGGAAAGACAAGGTGGAGGCAAGAGAGAAAGGAATAAAGTCAAACATGACTATGAGATAAAATCTTCATAATTACAGAATTAGAAGCAAACAACACTACAAATATACTGCGGTCATGTCCAACCCCTTCTCTATTCCCACTCTCCCCATCAGGCAGAGGTTTGAATGAAGATAAGTGGTTCTTAGATCCTTCGTCATTCTATGAGACCACTAAAATAGAAAATGTCCAACACCTGCTGCAAGTATATTAATAATCAGATGAAAAATTAATGCCTACAAATCTTCAGAGTTAACTCTTCCCTTCAGCCACTAGCAATTAATAAGAAAAAAGAATGCTGCAGGAAGGAAACAGGTCCAAAACATCTGCCCTAGGAGGTCCCCTTAGGGATCAAAACTGCTGGCAGGGTAACGATTAGGATGGGGAGGGTAAGCATTAGGACACAGGGATTTTTGCTGGCTCCTCAGTGGAGCTTGGAGTGCTGTGTGTGAAAACACTGCTCCTATCACTGGTAGAGTGACCAGGTGTGCAAAGGGGCTGCAAGGGAGCTGCAAAGGAACTTCTTCCTTGTGCACTGAAGGATAGGCCACCTTAGTGGCCCAAACATCACAATGGGGAGCCAGGGGACCTGGTTCTTGTCCTCATTTTGTCACTGGCTGGGTTGGGTTGGTCAGTTGTCACATCCCATGTCTGTGCCTCAATTTCTCTTGCTGTAAATGCCTTGACTAGGACATCATTTTCTGTAAATGCCTTGAGTAAGACAGATTAAAACTGCTCTCTCTGAGGCTTCGCCTCTATTATTTATCATAATCTAAAAAAAGAAAATCAATATTTTTGCTGGTCTTGTTTTTTCTTTATTACTTCAAACCATCTGAGCTCACTCTTCAAGTCTGCAACGTTTTAGCTTGAGGCCAGCCCAGAGAATGGCTGTGCTGATTCCAGGGAGGACCAGGCACTGTCCTCCAGGTCGGCGGTGCGTGGCCTCCTTGGGCACGGCATAATCCCAACACCAGCTCCTCTCTCAGGATCCTCCTTCCTTTCTCCTACACCATTGCTGGATTCACGCATTCCCCCTTGGACAGAGAAAGAACCATGGTGAAGGCAGGAACTAAGCCACCAGGATTAGTTCAGTATTCCCCAAGGATCTTTCCTTATCTGCTGCTTGCAGTCTGCCTCTGTTGCCTTGGCACACCTCGGGCTGTCCAGATACGAACAGTGGCAGCAAGAGAAAGCTCCAGGGAGGCCTTAGAGCCCTTTCCTGTTCCTAAAGAGATTCCGAGACAGCTGGAGAGGGACTTTGGACAAGGGCATGGAGTGACAGGACAAAGGGGAAGTGGTTCAAACTGAGAGAGGGTAGTCTTACACTGGATAGTGGGAAGAAATTCTTCCCTGTGAGGGTGGTGAGGAACTGGCACAGGTTGCCCAGAGAAGCTGTGGATGCCCCATCCTTGAAAATGTGCAAGGGCAGGTTGGAAGGGGCTTGGAGCGACCTGGTCTAGTGGAAGGTGTCCCTGCCCATGGCAGGGTGTTGGACTAGATGGTCTTGGAAGTCCCTTCCAACCCAAACAATTCTCTGATTCTGTGACCCCACTGGAGAAAAGGAATCATTTTTACTCCATTTTTTTCTGAGATAAAGCTCTTGTCACTCCCTTCTATGTCTCTGAAGCATAGAAACAGTTTTTAGATGAGTTTAAAAGTACAGCCCAGCACTCTTGGCTTTTTCCTTGCAAGGACAACAGGGCAGCAACTCTCTGGGGCCGCACTGGGAGTGAGAAAGGGCCTTTTGCAGAACTGGGTTGTGAGCAATATGGGACAGGATGAAATCCAGTGACTTTGTGCATGGCCAGCTGAACTGTTGCAGAAATGAAAAGTTAATCACACATTTTTTCTTGCTTTCTCCCTCTTCACTTCCTTCTGCTGAAACCTTGGAGCTGAAGCAAATGGGTGCTATTACGTGCTCCAAGTGATTTACAGTGGCAGAAAGGAAGGGAACTGTCCATTACGGGTTACAATTGCTGGAATAACAGAATAACAAAATACTATCTTGCTCAGGTACCTGCTATCCCTCACTTTGTGGCAGAGGCAATGTGGATATTTCCCTGCAGACTATCCCATCAGTCAGCCTTTCCTCTCCATGGGCTGCAGGGGTTGCGGCACAGGGGAGCTGGCAGGCAGGTCCTGGGCTGCCTTGGGATGCTGCTGAGAGCTGTCATGTTGCATCTGGGCAAAATTAAAGGCAGTGAAAGGTTTCTTTAATCAGTGGGTGGCTACTTTGCTGTCTCCAAATGGGATGAACTGTCCACATTCAGTCCTTGGCTGTCCTACAAAAATCTTCGCGCCAACTTGGTAAAGGCAAGTGCCTCACTTCCTCTTCTGTAGCACACAAGTTTCTCTGTCCAAAAAAAAAAAATAAGACAATAGTTACCCCACATTTTGCTGGAACGCTTTGAAAATGCTGTCAGAGCATGAGCTGTGACTGTATCATCACTGGGCTCCCTGTGGTTCAGCATTTTTTGTTGCTTTGTTCTGTACTAATTTTTGACTGCAATAGTAGGAATTTCACATGAAGCCCCATTCCAAGAAAGCATTATCTCTGATTTAACCCACCCTGGCTGCAAAGGTTGTCTTGGAAGGTTCTGTCTGCACAGGATACTCTTCAAGTACTGGTCATCTGGATGGATAAAAACTTTGCTGAAGGTAGGTGCAGCTCTGCCACCAAGGTAGGGCACTCAAACATTGCAACGCTATTTTATTTCATTGTTCCTGTTGCTCCATTTTTCATTTGAGATTGGCTTTCTATAAATTTCTGACTCGAGGGCCCTCTTTTGTATGGACTCTCTAATATACAGAAGGACTTGGGCTCACAGTTTATGTTTTCCTGTAATGCAGCAGTTAATAGGTAATTTTTTCCTCTTCCTGGCTGTTTATTTTCATGAATCATGCAAGACGATATCTTTGAACTCCCCATCCCTGCACTAAACTTGATTTGAATTTACCACCAGGTTAAAAATAGTAAGACAAGTGTATGCATAGAGGTGAAAGGCTCTTGTGTTCACGTCCTGCTATATATAAAGGGAAAGAAATCCTCTTTTTTTCTCCAGATTACAAAGGAGGAAGGAAGGGGAAATGTCCTTTTAATGGAAATTTGGTCTCCAGCAAGGTCAGAGTTCTCTTCCTAGGAATGTTCAGAAGACACTGAGAAGAGTGCATTGTATTTTTTGTTTTGGTCAGTTTTACATCCTAACAGTGCAAACAGTTTAATTTAATTAAATTAATTAAATTATTGATTGTTGGGTTAATAAAATGTATCTCCAAACCTTAAAGAAGAGAGACTTAGACAAATCTGATAAAGCACCACTGAGATTGGTGGAGAAATATTTGGTGATATAACTCCTGACCAAGGGTATGGTTTCAGCTCATAACGTTGCTTTTACAGTAACAAACCTCACACAGTCATTTGTTTTCTGATCAATTTGTCTCAGTTTGTCTCAGTGAGCTCCCAGGGGTTCAGGAAGCTTGTTAGGTTGGATAAGGGAGCCAGTTTATTTGTTTTATTTTTCTAGTAGTACCATTTCTCAGCGAACATTTCACTGCAATAGCTGACATGAAAAGCCAAATACAGAATCATGGAGTATTTGAGATTAAAGGGATACGCAAAGATCACTGAGGTCCACCTGATCACACTCTATGGCAGACTGGATGTTCCTTCTACATCCAGAGCTGCCTGTGTAACAGGTCCACCAAAACACCTGGGAATCTTAGGATCAGACTCATTCTGTGGTAAAGGCAAGTCTTAATTTGTTTGGCTTTGTTCTCTAAGTCCAACAATGGTTTGGGGATGAATGTAGATCTTTGGAGCTCTTGGTTAATCCCCAGCCCTTCTTGCTTTCATACCCTTTTTATATTTGCACAAATGGATTTCTACAGGTACTGTTATCCACATTTTCACAATTAAAAATTCCTTTTCCAAAGTCCATCAAATCAAAATAAATCAGGCTCTAAGAGCAAGCTCTTGCAATACTGATAGGGATGGAATGAACTGAACTTTGCATTGTTCTAGATTCATCCCTTATTTCAAGGATAATCCCTACTTGCCTTAGGCTTTCCTTTCCTTAAAAAATGAAGATTTAAAAAACTAAATTATATGTCAAGATTTTTTCACAGATTCTTTACAGAAAAAATCATAGATTTTTTTATAATGTGCTATCAAACCCTTTTATTAAACTAGTTTTTTCTAGCATGCACTGTAAGAAAGAGTATTTTTGTGCATTGCAAGCTGCATTTCAATTCCTATTGAAACTATTTATGAATAATATTAACCAAATTCTCCTTGGAATAATGGTACACACTTGTACACACCATACACACTCGGACACACGGTGGATGTGTGTGAGCAGGCATTAAGTAAGCTCAGCAACACTTAACATTTGCAATTTGTGACCTTGGTTATGAGTTGCTGTTTGAAAGAAAAAAGACAAATGTTCTTATCCATGAAAACATAACTTGAAAAATTCAAAATTAAAGAAATAATCAGTAACATAAAAAAAAAAAATATGAAACAGAACAGACTAAAACATTCAATCCTACCCCTGTTTAGTGAACAGCAGAGAAATCAGTGATGATAAATCTTCCTTTTATGTTTGGTCTACTGCACTCACTGTATACACACACATAACTATTACCATCTAATTATAATCCATTAAATCAATTAAATCATCTTCTCTGGTATTTTCCATTCAGAGAAGTAAACCAGTTCATCTGCCATATTAACTGTTGAGAATACTGATAATCATGTGCAGGGAAGACATTCCCTTACTTGAAAGATGGAAATATCATCACGCTTCTGGGACTCACTGGCTTCTTTATCCCATTAATTCCCCCACTGTTGTGTCTCCAGGTGAAGAGGCTGAGTCCTTGCAAACTGCTGCGAAGGAATAGATCAGAAGAGCAATTGTGTCCAAGATTTGTGCTTTTGTGTGGAACGAGCCCTGGCTCAGCTGCTCAGCTGGTGATGCCCAGCCCAGCTCCAGCAGAGCAGCTCTCCTAGCAGGGTGCCGCTGCCTGATGTCAGGGACAGAGGCAAAGCCAACATCCTTGGCTTGGCTGGCGTTTCAGGGGGAACTGAATGGCATTCAACTTTCTAACGTCTGGCCCAGAGTGGGAGCAGCCAACCTTTCTCTTCCCATGCACATTCCAGTGACACTGACAGCCCTTCCTCTTGCAGACAGCCCCTGATACCCAAACCCACGCAATACAAGGTATGTCTCAACAGTTCCTGCTATACTCTGTGGCATTCCTGTCCATCTTGACTTTGACTGCAGTGAGGACTTCTTCTTTTAGGTGGAGGGCTTTTGGATAAGTGTAGTGGTTTGGCAAGTCATGCTAACCCATGGCAATGAGCCAAGAAAAATTTTATTTTTCCTTAGTGCCATTTTCGGCACCTGCTGGCTCACAACATGACAAAGGGGAGCTGAGCCCTGTGATCTCTCCTGCCTCAGCTCTTTCTCTGTGCCCTTGCACAATGCCACGGCCATGTATGAGGGCACCAGGATAAGAATTTCTCTGCAGGCTTGATGACCAACAAACTGGAGAAGTGTCATCAATGGCACAGTAGCTCCTGTCTGCATGGGTGGTGGAAAAATAATGGAAGAAGGCAATTTGGATTTGATCCAAACGTCCCACATATGACACTGCAACCCTCAGAAAGAGTGACCACCTTTCTAGACCAAAGGTAAAGAAGATTATAAAGTGGTCCAACTCCAGCATGGAAGATTGAATGCAGCTGGTCCCAGAAATGCATGTCCTGGTGAATTGTTTCCTAGGATGGGTTGGGGCTCCATGAAGATGCTGAACTTTATGTTCATCCCTCATCCTGATTATTTGATATACACCATCTGTTTTAAATTATGAGGGGTGCAGGGACCCCAGTTCCACATATTTATCTGAAAAACCATCCCTGGGCTGGCCCCACAGATTTATCAGTGATGCAGTGACAAGCTGTATTTCTGTCCTTACAGTGTAAAGGATCTCTGTGATCCAGCGTAAAGTGAGATCAGTATAAAGTGTGATCCAGTCTGAAGTGTCTCCAGTGCTTGGGCCAGAACATGGAAAAGGAAGGTAAATTCTTACCTTAAAAAGGCAAGTTTGATGCCAGCCAGTTCAGTGATGAGCACAGGAGGTTTGTCAGAAAAAAAAGGATGATTTGTTCACCCAAAGATTGATAAATATTTTAGAAGGGAATAATCTTCCCTGTGGAAACATCCATTTGTCTCACTGACCATGGCAAGGAGCTGAGGGTGACTTTTCCAAGAGTCTGTTGTCAGATGAAACCCCCACCCTGGACGACAGGATTAGGTATGTGCTACAAAATCAGTTTTACAGGCTCATGGCCCCTAATTGTTGGGGTCTGCTACTTTGGGTGATGTTTAGATGGTATCATCTGAAGATGAAGTCCAGTTCCTCAGCTCTCTTCTTCAGGGTTCAGATGGTGCTGGTTTGTTCCCTCTGCTTATTTTGATCTTCTTTTGGGTTAAGAACAGTCTCCTCCTATGAGGAGCTGGGCCAATATCTCTTCAGTGCTCATGGTCACAGAGTAGAGCCAGGAGAAAGGAAAAAACCCAGTAAACCCCTTATTCTTGGCAAAACTACAAAACCTGCAAGGACGGGATTAGGTCTGTGTGAAGTAATGCAAGTCTGGGTCCAGCTGTCTCTCATGTGCTGCTTTAGCTGTTTCTGGCTGTTCTTTACTCTTGGGTGGCATGCTGGTTATGATAAAGGTTCCTCCTGTCAGCAATGAGCAAAACTCCTGTGATTTTTTTTTGTGTGCTTGGGTTTGAGCAAGCTGTTCATTAGCTTATGTCCTTGTCTTCTGCTATTTTTTAAAAAATATCTCTGCAATCTTTGATGAATCTCTGTTTTTAATGCAGATATCACTGATTTCTGTGATAGTTGTGTGTCCTATTTTCCCCTGAATACCACAAAGTCATGAAAAATGGTTCCAATAAGTTGTCCACATGACACATATGCAGATAAACTGGCCTGTTCTTCAAGACAGGCAGGGAGAGATTGTGTAATTTAAAGGAAACTCTAAAGTTACCCATAAACCCAAATGGATGCAATAACCACCAGCTAAAAGTTCATGTGCTGTTTGCACCCAGGAATTGTCAGTCATCACAGGCTGGTGGTAGGGTCACATGTAAGAGGGCTGTTTATGTGCTATTTTCTTTTTATAGTTTAAATCAATAAGCTGATTGAGCTGAGCTGGATCTATCCTCCTGAGCTTTATTTACAATTATCCTGTAACGGCTGATACAGTGGTGCTCTAGAAGTGAACATACTGCAGCAATTCTTTTTTGAGGCAATGTATCTTCAGCTCAGTCTGAATCCTGCTGGACTCGAGGTGTTTGGAGCAGTGTAGCTGCGCTAAAGCCCTTTGCTAAACTGGGGCTGATGCAAGGATTTGCAAGATGATGAAGGATAGTAACACAGGCTGTGTTAGTCAAAGGAGAACAGACACGATGTTCCCTCAGTGGATGGAGAAAGAGCCCCCTGCAGAGGGCAAAACAGTGCAAAGGTGATTTTCTGAAGGGAATTCCATTTATTATTGGATGAATCTCAGAGAAGTCTGCTGCATCCACGCTTGACCTTTTGTGGTCCCCCTTCTTAGCAGGCAGCCTCTCCTTAACAAACAACCTCTCCTCTCTTTTCATGACCTCCTGCCCCATTTATCATAGAATCCTAAACCAGTCTGATTGCAAGGAATCTTTATGATAATTTAGTTCCAACCCCCTGCCATGGGCATGGACACCTTCCACTAGACCAGGTTACTCAAAGGCCTGTCCAACCTGGCCTTGAACACTTCCAAAGATGGGGGTTTTCCCAAAGCCACCCATTCCTGCAGTCCTGTGTGGAGATGCCAGCAGTTAGGAACAAGAACTGCTGATGAGAGAAGGGGAGCAAGAACTTTCCAGCAAGTGGGAAGCAGCTGTCCTTTCCAAAGGTCCCCATTGCTCTTGGCTCCACAGAAGAAGCTGTTCAGGATGTTTCTGGGAAAGGCTTTGGTGGAAGGTCTAGTGGAAGATGTCCCTGCCTATGGCAGGGAATTGGAACAAGACGATCTTTGAGGTCCATTCCAACCCAAACCATTCTTTGATTCTTCCCATCACAGGTCTCTCTTTTAAAAACTGTCCTAATGCAACCTTTATTAATTAAAGTCGTAGGCTAGCAATATTGCAAAATTACAAAATAAGGTTCTGATCTCATTTCTGCACATGTAAATCAGAGTTTGACCCACATCTCAAATCATGTTCCACTAGAGATGAGACCACTGTCTGAGCTCTCTACATGTGAGGAAGATAATTGCCTGAAGAAGTTAGTTAATATCCACCTATTTTTGAGAAGCCTCCAATTCCTCTGAAGGTTTAAACCAGTTTACTCACCCATGCTGTGAAAGCACAGTAACACTGAGATATCAGGTATCAGAACCAGAGGGTTCCCTCATCACAGAATGAAACGTCAGTCTAATGGAAATAAGGAACAAACCTCTTTAAGCTTCCAGATGGAATCGCATTCCCTTTTCCCAGAGACTTTAGGCTCCTTGTATGACTTATAAACCAATGTCAGCCAAAAATAGACTCAGAAAGCCTAAATGTTGTTGGTATTTTTTTTCACTAAATGTGATGTAGCTCAGTAAAGGTAACCTTTCTTTATATTTAGAGTGGCAAGAGAGATCAGTCTAAAATACAGTTAAATCAAAAGGAGTCCAACAGTCAGTGGAAAAATTCCTGGTAAAGCCCAATCAAGTCAAAAGGTGAGGTGGCTCACAGTGGCTGATGAATGTTCCTTGGCAAGTGTAAGGCCAGTACCAATCACACTTCACGGCTTTGTATAGTGGAGGACTAAAAGAAAATCAACTTTGGTCTTAGTCCTGATGAATTCAGTGATGAAAAAAAATCCCACAAAGGAGCAGTTTCCCTTCTGTTTCTTGAAACCTGAGAACCCTACATGAGAACGTGTCAACTATATTAAATTTTACAGGATGTTAATAAAAAGTTACAATAACACAGATCCATTTAATTCTGTCTTCATCATGCCATATAATACTTGAAACTACAAAATCAGGGCTAGAAAACAGCAACTCCTTTTTTTTTAAGAGTCGAAGCTTCACAGTTTGTTTTCAATTTTGCATCTGAACAGATGGCAACTTTTGCTGTTATAATTTTTCATCACAAAAGACTGATTGATTCTCTAGTTGTTGGGGCATTTACCTCTTATGGGGAAAACTTAAATTCAGATTCCTGCTTTGAATCAAATAAGGCAGGTTCTTTTCTCTGCTAACTTTAAGCTATCATTTTTTAAAATGCTATTGATTTTATTTCTGAGCTGGCATCCATCTCTATTTAAATTCTGTTCTGTATGTGAATAGTCTTTCTTGAGAAAAAATTGACTGAATGTTGTCATATACAGTCTGAAATTCCAATAATGGCTTTTTCTGATCAGAAGGTTTTGTTTTGATGATCATGATCCTCAGACCTCTCCATCTGTTTCATTAAAACAAAATCAAAACCAAAGAGGTGTTCAACTCCATCCCACTTTTTTTTTTTCCAATATCCACAAAATTAATGCCTTCAATAAAAATGAATTTAAACAAGATAATTCCCCAGGAGGATTTCTGGACGAGTAAGTTCCACTCTTTAATGTCTTCCAGTTCCAAGGACTGAACCAAGGTCTGAAACTCATTAAACGCAGTAATTGGAGCTGAAAGAAAAGAAAAATGGAAAGATCATAGGCAGCAAAAGCTACCAATGTGACTTTTTAATTTCACTTGCTATAACACTTTCTTTACTCTTATTTGGCTTTTACCCTATGAAACATCTGGTATTTAAGACCTAATATTACAGGAATTCTTACGTCTGATGTTATCGCAAATATTGTTGTCCTGCTGATGTTTTTCCAAAATTCCTTTTCTAGAGCTTCCTCAGTAACTACTGAATTTTCAATTATTGTTGTGTATATGTGTGTGCACGTTGTGACATTTTCACAGCTAAAGATCAGCAATTTACATCAACTCTTCCTTCCAAATAGACCAGGAAAGTATTAAAATCATTTGCTCTTTCTATCTGCTGCCTATTAAGGCAATTATGAATTCAGTTTCTGGGTTTATCTGCAATCATGAGAACTAGAAATAGGTTTTTTCCTATTTTTAAAAGAGAACTGAGATTCCTTTATAGCAATTTGGTTCATGGGACCTGGAGTTTTATGAAAATACTAAAGCCAAAACAAACAAGGTAAGTCTCTCTACTGAGCTGAGAGAGCTGCTAAAGCTGCATGAATCTTTTCTTAACTGCAGTGGAATTCCCCAACCCAATCTTTCTAACAGAAGTTGTGTTCTGTCTTCCTGATGCCTTTTACATAAGTTGTCTAAAAGTCTGACCTATTCAGGAAGTCCCATTGTCCAGGCTATCGGCAAAATTAATCCCTAAGGTCTGCTTTTAATTTATTTTTTATTTTTTAATTTATTTTATTTTATTTTAAATTTTATTTATGTTTTTATTTCCCCCCTGTCTTTGCTTTCTGGTAACACAAGGAATAAGATACAAACTTTCCTTCTAGAAAATAGCATTTAAACCTTGGATCTTGTTCTTAAATCACAGGGGACTGGTCTGACATGTACTGAAGTCAGATTTTTCTTTGACTGAGTCCCTCATTGATGTACAGTTGTTTAGAAACTGAATAAAGCAGTCTGCCCCAGAGCATCTCCATCAGGGTCTTGTTTCTTGAGGATTTTCAGGAGACTCTGGAGGAAAAAATTTGCTTTGATATCCCAACAGTCTGATATTTTCAACACCATGGATAAACTGCCATTTGCTTACTTGTTTATTTTTGGAATCTGTTGGTGCATGAACATGAAACAGGACAGAGCACATGTGTAGATGAGAACACAACTGGGTAAAAAACCAGCCATTTCTTTTTGGCAAGTTTATCTAAGTCACTTTTCAAGAGATTTTATTGCTTCTGCAGTGTTGGTTCAATGGTTTTCATATGGTTTCACTTGAAAATAAAAAGAAAGGAAGGAAAAGCTGTGCAGTCTGAAGGTAAACTCAGGGGGTTCTGCCCTGTTCAAATGGAGAAAAGGAACCTTTTCACCCCTGGCTCCTACCCTGTGATGAAATCTCCTTCACTGAGCTGCAGTTTTCCTGTGTGTGGAAACTGCCTCACCTCAGACAGGATGAAGCAGCCTCTAATTTCTCCTGTCTTATTCTTGAGGAAATAATCTATATTTTTGTATTCCAGGAAGAAGGAAGGAAATTTGGGATGGGCACATACTTTTGACATGTAGAAACTGTAGGGATGGCAGACCACTAGCTCAGGTACCAGAAAGATCTCAAATAGCACCAGAGAATGAAGGGAAAGGACTGAGTGATTCTGAAGCTGCTATTTCCATAGCTCTTCCATCCAGTGATTTTTGAGGTCTTTTGGGATTACAGCAATTCACCCGCTGGAGATTTGGGTTTAATACAAAATCACAGAATCATAGAAAGTTTTGGGTCAGAAGGGACCTTAAAGATCATCTCATTCCAAGCCCCTGACATGGGCAGGGACACCTTTCACTATCCCAGGTTGCTCAAACCCCATCCAACCTGGCCTTGGATACTTCCAGGGATGGGGCAGCCACAGCTTCTCTGGGCAATCTCTGCCAGTGCCTCATCACCCTCATATAGAAGCACCTGCCTCAAAATCTGAGTAATAAAGAGACTTCCTTCTGTTTCCCCCTTTTGCCAGAACATTCATTGAATGTTCTTGCAAGCCTCAGACTTAAAACAGACCTGTCTTCTCCAAGGAATATGAACTGGAAATGCTGACAGCACTTTGAGGTCCTTTTTTTTGGGAATCCCTCTTTTTCTGGGCATCCTGATATGTGTGAAGCCACTCCCTGCTCAGCAGACTACACCTTCCAACCACAAATCTGCTGCTCCTGCTAACAGTAGAACATTTTCTTTTGTGAATAAATGTGAAGAATTGAAGGATTGAACTCTTGGCTCATTTTTAATACAGTCAATAAAGCCATCCTTAATGAACTTCTTTTCTTAATCTTTACACATTTCTTATGAAAGATTTATAATCCCTGTTATCACTTTCATCTTGATTTTCTGTGGGTTTAGATCTTGGTCTATGTGGAAGCAGTAGTGAATATAATTGACTGTGTCGTTAAATTACAGTATTATTTTTTTCCTCTTGCAGTATCCCTGGAAATGGTAAAAATTGTAGATCTGCACCAAAAATTCCCAGTAGTTTATCGTGTTGTTTGTGGAGTTTTTTGACACAGATAATTGGAGATGTCAGATAATTTCTCACACCAGTAACTTTACATAGTGAAAGTTAAGGTGTTTCTTGGTGCTAAAGGGTCTACTTTGTCTCTTTTAAATACTTTTTTATCCTCACATTGGTGTTTTCCAAAGTGAAGCCACAGCTGAAGTTCTCTCCTTGTTCCCGTCTTCTTCATGATTCGAGTTTAGTCTTTGATTTGAGTCTTTCCAGGTCTAGTCCTACATATGACCTGTTTCTGCAATTGTTTGTCATCCTTGAGGAACTCCTGACTACATTAAAGGTGTCTTTGATCCCTTTGGGGCCAAGACTTTACCCTTTCTGCCCTGTGAATGATAAAGCATGTGAACACTTCAATCTATTCAGTCTTTCACTGCTATGTGTGTATGAGCAAGTTCTGAGTTTAAATGAATTTGAAACTAAAAAGTTCTTTTCCTTTGTACGTTTTTTTTTTTAATTCCCCGATTTCTAGAAAAGATTTTCCACTTTTGCTCTTTTCCTTATTCTGTGTCAGATGTCTCTTCTTACCCTTTCTTCTTCTTTAAGTCTCCCTGTGCAGCCCCATGAAGTGCCATATGCCATGTGCAGAGCCATCAAGTATCATGTATTTAGCATAAAGTGTCATAATTCTCACTTTACTTGCTTGCTAACTTAGTGAATACAGATGGCTAAGTATAAAAAAGTGAACTCTTGCTAGTGCTTCCCAAAGAAAACTGCAAAGTGAATTCAATGTGCATAAACCAGAACAGAATCAAGGCAAGAGACACTTCTAACTCACGCATTCGTTTTATGGGGCATGAGAAAAATGTAACCACAGGACAGACATTTCTTTGTGAATCCCTTTCAATGAGGCTTCTACTTTCATAAGAAGTATAAGGTTTTAGTTTTGCTTTTTTTTATTCATGAACATTGCTTGGTCTTGAACATTTTAGCAGTGTAAGTATTGCAAAGTTTTACACTCAGATTTTAGGAACACTGTTCTCTGGTTCCAGCTGCACCAGCTGAAGAAGGTGATGCCTTCAGCTGCCCCTTCCTAGGGTTTTCCATCTCCTCTTTTCTGCCAGATGCGTTGTCTGAATATCCGTAATCCTTTTCAGACAACATGTGCAGGGCAAGAAAATATCATCTACATGCTTTAAACCAGTCTAGGATTTTTAAACCAAAAATTTGTGGAGGAACAGCCAAGTCAACTACTCTGTTGACGCAGTCTGCAAGAGCCCAGCAACCAAGCTGCTGCGCCTTGCTGTTTCAGATGTCCCGGAGCAGGAGTTTACAGCAATAATAGGCAGAAATTTGTTACAAAAGTAACAAACCAGCTCTGGTATTCCCTTGCAGGGAGCAGGACTGCAAACCCGATGTGAAGATTGCGCAGACAAAGGCAGGAGATGAGAGGGGTCAGATGCAGGTTCCAATCTTGACTGTATCAGGAATGCAGACAAAAGACCCCAGCCCACGCTTTCCAAACCCTTTTGTCTGGGTGCCAGAAAGGGCAGGACAGAGGCATTACAAGCAATGGAGTCCTGCACATTGTGATGTGACAGGGAGAACATCCAAAGGGAAAATCTCAGGGGAGGGTTCTGTTTGAATGAACAAATGGAACAACGAACTTTACAGACCTATACGGGATATGCATAAACATCAGGATATATGTAAACTGGGTGGGGGAAACCTTGAATTTATAACAATATGCAACAGGCAGATCCTGCGGGGGGCACGGGGATTCGCAGTAAGCAGAAGATGTCAGAGTACAGAGCTCTGAGTGCCACTCATCCACCAGGAATTGCCAGGTGTGGGGGCTGTAGCCAGAGCGACATGCACTGCAACACTCTGTGAAGAGGTGGTCGGGACATGGTGTCCTACTGTCTTTGGGACACTGCAAAGAAAACAAGAGGCAAAAGTGTGAAATACATTCCTGCGTAATGAGTTTGTGGTATTCAGACTGAACTCGCAGAGGGATTATGGCTGAATGCATTCCAGTATTGTGCTGAATATCACAGATTAATCCCATTTCTTTCCCATTCACTACTGCCACCAACTACAATAAGAGATGGAGGGTTTGGATTATGATAATCCTGGCTGGAAACCAGGTCAAGGTCAGGTGCAGGAGTGACAACTACTGTAAGCATCTCTTATCAAATCCAGACTCCTACCCTATGCTGTTCTCAGAGCATCAGCAACAATAAAATTGGGCCAGACAAATCTTCTGTAGCTGTGGTAACTGTTTTCTACACTGGGCCTCTGAGAGCCCTTGTTGGAAAGCACGAGGTGTGTTTATCCTCTTTTAAATCTACAGGGAGAAATCTTACTGATCCCTTCAGGATGTGGCCTGCTTTTCCTGCCTGTGATGCGATGTGAGACTTTGGATGTTGAAATAAATGCTGCCTGTTGGATGCTGGCACAATCAGCTTGAAAGACTGACCAAGCTTATTTGCCTCCTGCTTAGAAACCTATCAAAAAATGCCAAAAATTAAACTCAAGGATTAGGAAATCTGCCATTTCTAAGATTTGTGGCGCCAGCAATTGACTTCATGCCTTGGTGGGGAGCAGGCTGCAAAAGGATTCACCCATGTGTCTTCTCTAATTGTTTGTCAGGGAAAGAATTGACTCAAATCCCTGTGAAAACTGGGTGAAGTATCACAGTGGACCCAAGCTTTGATTCAACCTGTGCCACGGAACACTTTAATGCCCTCACTGACTATTGGATGTTTCTCATGCACATGGTGTTTTACAAAGACCAATTTAATAGTCCTCATGCCACATTTGTGAGACAACTTTTACTGTAATTTTTGGGAACCCATTTCCAGCAGCAGTGGAGCAGAGAGGTGCAGGATAAGGAAGCAGTAGGTTTAGGTGACAAACACCTGCCACTGATGTGATCCAGAGGCCTGGGATGGGGTTTAACTGACTTTTCTGCTAGGCCTTGCCAGCACAAGATATCCTCTGTCAGTTTTTCATGGCAGCACTACAGAGCTCCTTTGCTCAGTGCAGGGGGGCATTGGTGTCTTGGTTTAGAAGACAGGTGACTGCCAGGGGAAACCAGAGCCTCCCTTGGAATAGAGAATGTAAACTCCCCACCTCCGAATTGCTATGATTTTGAAATTATGGGGCTTTCAGGCAAAAATATGGGGATAGGAATACCAGTTCTTTACTAAGAATATTACAAACTACAAAGG